>BJBW01001140.1:136039-161642 GCA_004320125.1 Scolopax mira
GCCATTGAGTACAACCCTCTGGATGCGACCATCCAGCCAGTTCCTTCTCCACTGAACAGTCCCCCCATCAAATCCGTATCTCACTGCTCCCCTGCTGCAAGAGACTAGAGAGCACACGACCTGCCGTGAGAGAGCCGCTCCGTGAGACGGGGCTCTTCACAGCAAAACTCAAACACATTCTAATAACACAATTAAAAAAACCCGAAACAACCAAAAACCAAAACCAAACTCCAACAAACCAACTCTCTAAAGCAGCAACTCCAGCTTGTCCTCCTTTTATTTCCTTTCCTTTATTTCCCCGGGGCAGGGGAGCTTCAGGCGGCAGCAACCGGTGCCCCCCCTCCCGCACCACCGGAGCCCGCCGGCGCGGGGGAGAAGGGAGGAACGGGCCCCGGTTCTG
This sequence comes from Scolopax mira, assembly GCA_004320125.1. Taxonomy (NCBI): domain Eukaryota; kingdom Metazoa; phylum Chordata; class Aves; order Charadriiformes; family Scolopacidae; genus Scolopax; species Scolopax mira. The sequence continues at coordinate 136,440 of BJBW01001140.1, forward strand.
CTCCATTTCCCCCCCGCTTTTCGAGCCCGTCCCCGTCCCGGGCCACTGAGCCCTCTCGGGAAACGCCATAGCTCCCGTAGTCTCCCCGGGGAGCCCGAACATTGGGCTCGGCACGACGGGAGACGCCAACGTCCGCACGGCCCCCGGGCCGCACTCAGGAGCCCGGCCACGCTCCGGGAACCGGATGGCCGCTCCCGCCGCCGCGCTTCCGCCTGCCCCTGCCGCGGGTGCGGCGCCCCCTGGCGGCCGGGAGGACATTTTGCGCCCTCGCAGGGAGGGCCGGGCCGCCCCGCCCTGGCGGAGGCGGGGGGAGACACCGCGCGGCGCAGCGCCCCCTGGCGGCGTCATGGCGACACCGCAGCCCCCCAACCCTCCACCCCCGTACCGGGGAACCGTAAGGAGCACGGTGACACGGGGACACTTTTCCGTCACCCCTTTATTCAAGCCGTTAGTTGGTTTTAAGCCCTTGGAACCGGCCGGTGTCGTTGTCCGGGACCCGCCCGCGGGTACCTGGAGCTCCTGCGGAGGGAGGGAAGAGCTTCGGTCTCAGCGACTGCTCCACCGGGAGGGTCTCCCGTTGCCCCAGGCTCGGTAACACTCACCCCGGGCTCGGTGACAGTCCCCTCGGCCCCACGCACCATCACGCGATGTCCGTCTCCAGCTCGTCCTCACTTTTGGAAGGCAAATTCTTGTTCAAGGTCTCCAGCTCTTCTGCCTTTCTCTTCCTCCTCTGCCTCCGACAGTGGCTTTAGGGGTGGGGGGAAATAATTAAAAAAACACCCCAACCAAATAACACTCTTAAGCAGATGCTGCTCCTCCTCCCTCTGCTTTCCTGTTGCCGGAGCTCTTGGTGGGATCACACATGGTTCCCAGCCCCAAAACCATGTCCCATCACCCTCAGAGGCTGTGCCTCAAATCCAACCTGCCCCAAGCCAGCTGGGGTGGGCAGGATCCACACCTGATCCTGAAATGGCTCTTTTTCCAACCCTTTCCCCCGTGTCCCCATGTCCCCACCACGTACTGACTGCAGAGGCAGGCGCAGACGACCAAGATGATGAGGGTGACGATGGCAGCAATCAAGGAGATGATCACGATCTGTCCCCGGTCACCTCGCAGATAGAAGATGTCCACCCTCTCGCAACGAGCCCCTGTGTAGCCCCGTTCACACCTGCACAGGGGAGGCGTGTGTGTGTGCGTGTCCCCAAAAAACCATCCTCCTCCCACTTGCCCAGGAAGGACAGACATGGCACCCCTCTCCAACTGCACCGTGTCCCCTCTGGTGGTGGCTTACACGCAAGCCGGCGCCTTCTCGGCCACGAGGAAGCGGCATCTCCCTTTGACGCAGTAGTGCTTGTACTCCTCCGGGCACCTGGAGAAGTGACCCTGCCTCCTCAGCTGCGTCACGTTCCCTGGGGGTGACAAGGACAAAGATTCCACCCCCCACCCCTCCTCCAGGGGTTACCGTTCTGCCCGGAGGCGGCAGCATCCCTGGAGCTGCTCCGTCCCCGCTCGGCAGGGCTGAGCTCTCGGCCAGTGGCATGCGTGTCCTTGGCCGTGGCATGCCGGCCCTGGCCACTTCCCAGCTCGGTGGGTGCCCGTGTGGCTACGATAGACACAACACCCTGCCCGTCCTCCCTCCCGGCCCTCTCCCCCGCAGCCTCCTTACCCGTGCAGCTCTCGGCCGCTGTGCCACAGGCCAGCCCCTCCGTGCCGTGCCCGGCGGTGACGTTGGCATCGGCACCCACGCAACGGAAAAACGCCAAGCCTGGAACGCAGCGGAGGCAGCTCAGAGCCCCCGGCATCGCCGCCCCCACCGCAGCCCTGCCCGCAGGGAGGGGACCGGCAAAGGGCTCCCCAGCTGTGCCCGTGGCCCCACTGCTTCCTTGGCAGCGTCAGTTTTTCCCCAGGGGCGAGGAGAAGGGAAAGCTGGTCCCCACCTGCCTCCTCCACCCACCGACGTCCCAGCACGGGGGTCCGGGAGCCAGCGGGGCAGGCTCTAGGGGGGCACAGCCCTGCCTGCGGGCAGCCAGCAGCCTCTTTGCCCAGGGAGGATGCAGGGGGGGGATCCCCAGGGAGGTCTGGCTCGCTGCACCCCCCGTTTGGAAGAGCCTGGGTTTTGGGGCCACCAAAAAATCCACCAGCCATGGGAGCAAGGAGACGGCAGTGCTGTGGTTCAACCCTCACCAATTAACACCAGTGAATTCCAGTGTGCAAGTGCTAAATCCCCATTGAGGTGTCGCTTGTGGGATGCCCAGGAGGAACAGAGCTGGGAAAGGAAGGGCTGTGCTCGCCATGGCCACGGGATGAAGCCGAGGGCCAGCTCACATCACGGTGACAGTAACCGGATCGCTGGCATACCAGTGCTGACTCAGCACAGCCCTGCTGCCAGCCCAGCCCTCCCTGGGGATTTACCCCGCTGTGGTGGCACCCAGGGGAGCCGGGACAGGTCCTGCCTGACGGGGCAGGGTGCTGGGTGGCTCCCACAGGGGTGGCACATGGAAGCGTGGGGTGGTGTGTTTCCATCCTGAGTGGGGGCGATTTGCAGCTTGGCCGTGTTGAGAGTCTCGAGGGGGAGTTTGGGCAGCTGAGCCTGGGCAGCCTCATCCCCCGGTACCCGTTATCCCATCCCATCCTTCAGCACTCTGGCAGCAGTTGGGGGGTGCTGCCCTGCCAAGCCTCCAGCGTGTGTCCCCCCCCATCTCATGTTCCCAGCACAGGCGTCCCTCCTGGCTATATATAGCCACCGCGGCGCTGATGACGTGCTTTGGGTAACAGAGCTTCAGTGAGGCCAGGGCTGAGCCTCCACCGGGGCTTCCCCACCAGCAAGCATCCCTTCCTTGACCCAAAGAGCCTGGTGGGGAGGGGACGGATCCCATCGCCCCATCTGGCCCAGGCAGTGGGGTGGGAGCTGCCCGGCGGGAGCCAGGAGGCTGACTTCACCCCTGGTGACCAAGTTCACAGCTTCGAGATGGAAAGATCCCCACCAAGATGAGATCCCCACCCTTATTGCAACCAGATGCGGAGCTTTGGCATCCTCCCGGCTGGCAGCCCCTTTGGTGAGGACCGCCCTGGTGGCACCACCAGCTCAGGGGGGGGGGGGGGGGGGTGGTGTGCCCCCCTAACACCCAGATCTCGGCACGCAGGAGCTCTGGATGCGAAGCAACCTCATCTCTTTGGTGCATGGAGAGCCTGGCTCTGCATCCCTTCCTGAGCAACCAGAGATAACCCAGGAAAGCATCCCAAACGCTGGATTCTTTTGCCATAACACCCTCCCCCCCCCACGCTCCCCTGGGAAAGCCCAAATTACAGGAGAGCAACCACCCAGGACACTGATGGGCACCCCAGCCCCAAAAACCGGTCGGCCACCCTTGATTTCCTCCTGCCAGCACAGGTTTGGCAGGTTTTGCCAAGCGCTGTCACCAGCCCTGCTAAAGAGCCAAACCCAAACTGCTCCCCCTCCCCCGCAGAGGGGAAGGCTCCCCCCAGACCCCTCTGCCAGAGGGGCATCTCCAAGCCCAGTTGATGTTCAGTCCTACCCGTGGGTGTTTCCTGCCAGCCCCGAGCAGGCAGCTGCCTGCTTTTCCCACTTCCCCCCCACTTGGGGACTAACACGGGGACACTGGTGGAACAGGTCCCCCCCCCAACCTGCCATCCCCCACCCCATCGCTGCCAAGGATGCCGAAACTTATGAGCAGTGTGTCCCATCAACAGGTGGGGGAAAAGCATCCCAGCTCCACTCCAGGCTCCAGCTGGGACACCCTGGCCCCAATGGATTCAGAGCCAAGATGGCACACACATGGGCCAGCACTGGGATGGGATGGGATGGGATGGGATGGGATGGGATGGGGGGGGGGGGGGTGGGGGGGGGGGGGGGAGGGGGGGGGGGGGGGGGGGGGGGGGGGGGGGGGGCGGTGGGGGCGGGGGGGGGGGGGGGGGGGGGGGGGGGCGGTGGGGGGGGGGGAGGGGGGGGGGGGGGGGGGGGGGGGGGGGGGGGGGGGGGGTGTCACAGCAGGACAGGCACGGGGGAGCACCGGGATGGGACCAGGAGGCAGGTGGAGGATCACCAGCGTGGGACCGGGAAACGGCGGCACCGGGACCAGCCGGGCTGGGGCAGAGAGAGGACGGGGCCGGACCGGGGGGTGTTACCGGGTCGAGACGCGGCGGGAACACCCGGCCGGTCCCGGGCGTGTATCCAGGCGGGCAGGGACCGCGGCGGGGCAGGGGGAGCTCCGTACCGAGCCGCACCGCCTCGGGTGCCCCGTGCTTACCGGAGGCGAGGGCCAGGCAGAGCAGCAGGGTACCGGGACCGCCGCCCGGAGTCGGGGCCGTCGCCGCCTCCATGCGCGCCGCCGCTTGCTCGGTGCCCGGCGGCTGCGGCGGGGCGGGCCGCGGCGGGACGGGGGCGGCCGCTGCCGGTACCGCCGCCCTCCTCCTCCTCCTCCTCCTCCTCCTCCTTTTCCTCCTCCAGCTGCCCGGCTCCTACCCGGCTGGAGGCATCCCTTGGTGGTCCGGGGGTGCCCCCCCGCCCCGGCCCCGAATTATCCACCTGCCCGTCCCGTCGGGAACAGCCAGGGCAGGAGGCGTCGAGCAGACGCTTCGTCCCAGCACCCCTGGGAGTTCGGGGAGCAAGAGTGACACCCCCCCTCGCCATGTCCCACCACCCCGGTTTCTAAAGGGGGGGGGGGGGGTCCGGGCGTTCCCCTCCCCAGAGGGCGGGAGGGCGTGCAGCCGGACCCAGCCTCCCCTCCCCAAAACTATTTCTCCCCGGGCGGCGAGTTATGGAAAGGGAGATTTATTCATAGCAAGCTGCTCATAAAACACCCTCCCAGAGCCCTTGGCAGGGAATGACGGCAGCTCCAAATTATTTTGCGAGGGGTTGTGCCTTGGCATAAACCTTCTCCAGGCTGGCCTTGGGTCTGGTTTTTTTTTTTTGTTTTTTTTTTTTGCCTTGGGGTGGCTGGGAGGATGTTTCTAGTCCCTGGAGTGGTGTCCCAGGGAAGATGAAAAGCACTCAGGGGTGAAGGTGTCTCCCCAGGGTGCTGCTGGTACGTCCCCCCCCTGCCGGCTGGGGTTGCTCGGTCGGGTGGCCGTGTCATGAGCCATCCTGGCCCCAAGGAAAGCCAAGGAGCTCCCCCCCGGGGAGGAGGAGGGCAGGCAGGGAGGGCTGGTGGGGCTGCTGCCCGCTCCGTGTCGTTAAAAGCATGAAATAAGGCGGGAAATGAAAGACTGGAAAGAACGGGTGACCTCAAACCGCAGGCTGGCAGCTATTAATGCAAGCGCTGGCAGCCACCCAGCCATGCCATTTGGCCACTGGCCCGGGGGTGAGTGAGCTCCCGTGGTCCCAGCCAGCTGAAAAAACCCATCACTATGCTGATGCTGCTGGTCCCTCGGCTCACGGCCTCCCTGTCTTTGGGACAGTGGTGACCCCAGGGCCCTGGAAGAAGACAGGGTGGGCTAAACCGCAGTAGAAATGTTGCAAAGCTCCGGTGGGGACAGCAGGGACTTGGGCAAGAGCGGGGAAAACTGGCAGCTGGCACCTGGATGCAGCACGGGGCCACCCAAGAGGAGGCAGCTTCATCCCAGCGGGGTGGGCAAAGGCAAGGAGCAGGCAGCAAAACCCCTTGTGCCCACCAAAAGAAAGCTGTCTCCCTTCGGCATCCTTCACATCTGGCTACAGCTAGGGAGAAAAAGCATTTAAAGTGATTTTGAAAGAGCTGGAGCTCCAAGGCAGATGTCACCAATGGTAGGAACTTGGGTGGCAGAAGTTATCTCCAAAAAGGGATACCTCACTGGATATATCCATATATCTCACTGTAGCTGTATCACACCTTCCCTGGTGGGGGGTGGCACAGAGACCTGTGTGGCCAGGCAGATGTCACCCCCAGACATGGCCAGGCAGAGCAGGCTGTGCCATGGTGGCTGGGCAGATGTGACCCTACCAATTAAAACAGGCTGAGGTGGGCATGCAGAGTGGGACAGGTAGTTGAGACAAGGTGGCCCTGCTGATGAGACCAGGAAAAGGTGGTCCTGCTGAGGTGACCGTGCTGATGAGATGGGACAGGTGTGGCCCTACTGATGAGGCAAAGAAGACCATGCCAAGAAGACAACACAGAGGTGACCGTGCAGGTGTGGTTCCACTGAGGTGACTATGTTGATGAGTCCAGGCAGAGGCAGCTAAGCAGAGGTGGCCACACTGATGAGAGCAGGCAGGGGTGATCAGGCAGGTGTGGCCCTACTGAGGTGGCCATGCTGATGAGACCAGGCAGAAGTCACCAGGGAGAAGTGGCCCTGCTCAGGTGACCATGCTGACGAGACCAGCAGAGGGCAGCTGGAGCCTGAGGACGGTGCCTGGCAGGAATGTTCAAAGCCTCCCACAGCCCAGCCCTTGGCACCCCAGCAACCATCTCAAGAGCAGGGTTTGCCCCCCATGCCACCATGGAGAGTGGTGGCTGTGCCCAGCCCTGCCCTCTTCTCAGAAACCTCCTCCTATCCCAAGGAAACAGGCAGCACCTTCAAGTCGAATTAGTCAAAATAAGGATGAGAGACCAGTGGCAGAGCCGTGGCTGGTCATGATGGCTCCCCATGATGCAAGTACCTGGAGTGTCCCCTGCCAGGGGCCCTGGATGTGACAGGTGATGCTCAGCTGTGAGGAGAGGCAGGGGCAGCCCCATGCAGCCATAGCATCCTCTGCCCCGTGTCCCCCTGGGAGAAGAGGGATGCCCTAGCAAGGTACACACAGCATTTCTTTCTTTAAAAGCACGGCAAGAGCCGGGGTGGGCCCTGAGGAAGGACAGGGACAAGGGACAGTGCCCCAAGCACCCGCCCCGATGCCACCAGTTGGGACAAGAGCACCTCATGCCCGTTGTGTGATGTCTCCTGCGCTTGAGGCTGCCTCCTGGAGGGGTCCTCAGCACCCAGTCCCAGTGTTGGGTGCCCAAGGGTGTCCCAGCCCCAGTGTCACCACCACCCAGTCCCAGTGCCCGTGCCCAGTACGGACCGCCCAGCGCCCGGTACCCTACAGCCGGTCCCCGATACCCGCTGCTGATGCCCTGCATCCTAAACCCGTTGCCCCGCCGCGGGTCCCCGGTGCCGGCAGGAGCCGCTGTGCGACCGGCGCTGGACCGGGAGGGGGCGGCGGCGGGGGGGGGGGGGGGGGGGGGGGGGGGGGGGGCCGGACCGGGGCGGCGGCTGGGGCGGGCGGTACGTCCCTCCCTCCCGCCGCGGCTGCCAGCCCCGCCGGCACCATGGGCTGCTGCTGCCGCCTCCTCCTCGCCCTCCTCCTCCTCCCGGCAGGTAAGCACGGGCCGCCGCACCGGGATGGGGAGGGGGAAGGTACCGGGGACCCCCGCTGCCGGGCTGGGAGCGATGCGACGCGGGGGGGGGGGGGGGGGGGGGGGGTGGGCGGGGCCGCCGCGGGCCCGGGGGGGGGGGGGGGGGGGGGGGGGGGGGGGGGGGGGGGGGGGAAGATACTTCCCCCCCCCTTGCTGGAGACAGCCTGGATCCCCTCCCGGGGAGAAGCAGGATGCTCGGGGAAGGGCTCCGCAGAGCACCCCCCCCGGTACACACACACACACACGCCGTGCCCACGGCCACCACGACACCAGTGGGGCTGGCGGGGTGGGGGGTAAGAGCGAGAGGCATTTTGCCCCTCTTTCCCCAGCTGGGTCCCTGGCTGGTCCTGAAGGTGGGAGGACAACTTCAGGGGACCACCAGCATCTCCTTATGCATCCCCCCTGCCCGGACTGGAGCTCACGTCCCCAGCCTCGCATCCCCCTTCCCAGCACGGTCCTGGCCTTTGAAGGAGCTTTTATCGCTCACCCCGGCCTTGAGCAGGGGCTCCTACACATCCAGCACCTGGCACTTTCCCCGACCAGCTGAAGGCATCTCTCTCCTCCTTCCCTGCAATATTCCCCCCCACCCCACCCCATTTTACAGAAACACCGCGTCTGACATCTTTTGCCCACTAAGACAGAGGACACAGTTCAGTCCCTGGCTTGGTGCGACGGGGAGCACTTTCAAATGACAGCACGCACAAGTTATCCCTCTGTCCAGGCTGGGTTTTTAATAAACACCACGAAGAGCTGCTTGCTCAGAAACATGAAAAACACACTTGCATAACCCAGCGACGGGGACGCGCACGAGGAGAACCACATCGGGCAAAGCTGTTCTTATTAACTGGCTCTTGTCGTGGAACAGAGCAGAGCCAGGGGACGAGGCTGGAGGAGGTTTGGAGCTCCCTGAGAAAGCCCGTGGCCAGCACCTGTGTCCCCAAAACCGCAGCTGGGAAAGGCCACGTCTGCAGAAGGAGGAAACCATCAGCAAAGCCCCTACGGATGCCCCATCCCTGGAGGTGTTCAAGGGCAGATTGGACAGGGCTTTGAGCAATCTGGTCTAGTGGAAGATGTCCCTGCCCATGGTGGGGGGGTTGAAACTGGATGATCTTTAAAGTCCCTTCAACCCAAACCGTTTTATGATGACTCTATCATCATCCTGGGCCACATCAGCTTGAGGGAGATCTTCCCCTGTTAAGTGACCCCACTAATACAAGAGGAGGGAGAGCTGGCTCAATCCTTCTCCTTGTAACAGAGGAGTTTGCCAACAAGCTCTTGTTTTGATACTTTCCAAGCAAGTGCATTTGGGGGGGGTGGGTATGAACCTCCGTTTAGCTCCACAGGGATGCCACTTGCCTCCTTTGTGGGCTTCTGCTTGGCCACAATTTGGCCACTGGCTTGGCCAGACCTTGCTGGGAGTCAGCTCTCAGCCACTTTGGGATTGGGAGGCGGGTTTTTCCCAGCGCCTGGGTCAGACCCAAAGCTGTTCCCACGACCATCCCTCCCTGAAGTACCAACGCCAGCGAGGCTTGGCACAAGAGCCAGGGAAAGATTTCCCCGGAGCACAGTCCCATGGCTCTCAGGCTGCTCCCAAACACCCTCAAAGCCAGAATCTTTTGGATGCTTTCTACTACTTCTTTGTCCCCATAGAAATAATACTTAATATATATATATTTATTGCCAGTGAGAAAACAAAGAGCTTTATTTTATATGCTTCAAGCTCATTCCTCTGGACTTCGTGACAGAGAGGATGTCACTGGGCAGGAGTAAAATGAGATTGGGCTTTGCCTGGCCACCTAATGAAATAATAACATCTTGCACAAGGAAGTTTTTATCCTATTATTACTTTGTACTCTGGACATGTAAATTCAAACCTGCTTTCCTGACATGATGCCTGGCCACGTACATCCACCCAGTTGCTGCAGCCCTGAGCCCACTTTCCCCTTTAGCAACCCAGCTGGCAGCTGAGATGTTTTAAAGTACCCGCAAGAAGCAGCTTTGAGCTTTAAAGGCTTCAGGTGCTCCTGCAAGGAGCCTCCGGGGAGAAAAATTTGCTTTTTTGGGGTCTCCAGAGCCTGGCTCATGGGCTGCTTTGAGCTGCCACAGAGGAGACGATGCTTTGAGTGCTCCTGGACCCGCTCCTCCATATGTGAGATGAAGGACAGGGGAGATGGGTAGTTAATTATCCCCTCTCCCAGCCCAAACGAACAAGTTTTGGCTTCTAATACAGAGGATGCTCAAAAATTCCTCTGCTGAACCCAATGGCTTCCCCTCCTGGGGGAGGCTGGGATGGGGCTGCCACGCATTGAAAGCTGCGCCTAGAAGCAGTAATTAGCAGCTCACCAGGAAAATTATTTAGCTGCTGCGGTGTCACTTGGGCAGAGCTGCTGTTTGCAACATGCCCGTCTGTCTGGAGAGGTGCATCCAAGAAAATCTTGGGTAAATGGACAGTGAAGGGGCCCGAGCCCAGCTGCAAGGACAGGCAGGTCCCTCTGCCAGCCTCCCAGCCCCATCAGCTGACAAATGTGTTCTCCTCCCGTGGTGTAATGTCCCAGGGAAACAAGCACAGCCTAACACACGTTTGCATGTTTCCAAAATAACGCATGCACCATCTAAAGTAATTTCTAATTTTTGAAAAAAATTTTTATCAAGCAAAAAATCATTTTGGAAAGAGCTGGTGTTGTAAAGTACTGCTTTTTAATGAGGGCAAAGCTCACACCAAGAGGAAAGGTTCCCACACTGCTCAGCAGCCTCATTATGCCCAGCAATCAGCTAAAGCCACCATGAGAGGTGACAGCCTGCCAGCACACCCCAAGGGGGGCACAGGGCTCTGCCAGCCAGAGATTGTCCAGGAACGCAGAAGCTTTCCACCCCAGGTGTCCCCCAGACACCTCTGCACGGGTTGACCAGTAGTCACAGGTTGCTTTGTCATTCTCAGAAGGAAAAAAAAAACCAAAAAATCCCTCTAAATACTCCTCTTCGACTTCTTTTCTGCTATATTTTCATGGCAACTTCAGGATTAAGTGCTTGATGTGTTGAATAATTAAGAAACACCTGGCGATGGGGGGAAACATCACGTTTTCTTTGCATGGAGCATGGTGTGGCCACCGAACTCTGCAGCTGCTGTGAAGGGTGGGTTTGTTGTGCCACAAACAGCTCTTGCTGCTGGGTTTGGACGTTAGGGCAGATGGTTGCCTAAGGAGGTCTTGGACACTCACCCCAGGCTTCCCCAGTCAAGGAAAGAGCTGGTCATGGAGACCATTTAGCAGGCTGGCAACCATCTTTATGTTAAAAGTTGGCATTATCATTTTTAGCTGGGCAGAGCAGGGACTGCAGGGTGGTGAAGCTGTCTGCCTGGTTCCTCAAGAGTAATCTGCCTGCAACAGCTTCCCTCCGGGGCTGAAAAGTGTGCAAGAGCAAGCCAAGTCTCCCTGTTAGCTCCTTCCTCCCATGCGATAGCCCCGGAGAAGAGCAGCTGCTGCTCCCAAGCCAGGCCGTAACCCACCAGCCAGTAAAGACCTCACTTGGAGCCTCTCCTTGCCAGCTTGCCCAAAGTCCCCAGCTTTATGTGTCTGGCCACGTGGACTTTGCTCTTGCCGTTTGCAAAAGGCAGGCTCTGCATCTACAAGAGATGCTGGTACAACCCCTACCTCCAGGAAGGTGGGTACCAAAGGGTTTGCTCAGCAGCAACCCCTGGGGGGCTGTACCCTTGTGGAGGGCTGTCAAGGGACATCCCCGGGGTGCCCTGGCCAGCTGCGTGTTTGGGATGGCATCTCCCCCAGGGATGGGGCCACTGGACGATGAGGGGCACGTGGAGACAGCACATTGATTTCCATTGCATAGCTGTTTCTCTTAGCTACAGAAAGCTTCAGGCTTCAGAGCAATTAGACCTAAACCACTTAACGACCATGCAGCAGAAGAAAACTAATCACGCAGGAAGCCAGCCCGGCTTGCCAGTAAATCACAAGCAACTGCAGATTTATTTGATCTGACAGCCTTGACTTCTTTACACAGTTGTTGGATAGCTTTGCCTTTCAGCTGTTGATGTTTCTGGCCCCTGATTTTCTCACTTGGTTTCTTCCTCCTTTCGTGACCGGTTTTATACCGTCACCGACACAACCTGACATTGCAAAGAGAGGTGATACAGCAGGAGCTGAGCGGGCAGCAAGGAAGCAGCACATCACTCAGGGGTGGCTCCCGCTGCTGCTGGCATTATAGGTCACCAGCAAGCACATGTGGTGCTGGAGGTTTGCTGTAGACCTGGAGAGCCACTGTGTTGGCCCCGGTTTATTCTATGCTCAACTCTTGGGGATAGAGGTGTCCCCACGAGTTGCCATTCCCCAGTACCAACCTGGCTGGGTGCTCCCTGTGAGACGGTGTGGGAAGGTTGTTGGGTTGAGCCCAATCACCCCATCATCTTAATTTCTTGGGGATAACAAGGCAGGGCTCTGCAGCAGTGCCCTAGAGGAGCAGAGACACGAGCTCAATACCAAAGACAACCACCACATCATCATCCTTCCTCCTCTCCTATATCAGTGCAGAGCTTAGTCAGACCCTTATTTACTGCAAACAGAACCCTCCAACCAGAGCACAGAGATGAGCAACACCAAAGCCCAAATTACATGCTGACAGAGAAGGTGAGGCAGCCCAGCGCTGAACAGCTTGAAAAACAAGTTGAACCCAAAGCAAGGAGCAGCTTTATTTAGTTTTAGCCACCACAATGGGACCTTTAGCCGTCCACAGCTAGATACTACCAGTTTTATAGCAAAACAGCAGCACCATAACAAAAGTTACACCTGAGCACGAGCTGGGGGGAAGGGAACTGCAAAAAACAGCACAAGGGGTAGGAATCCCCAGCCAGAGAAACCAAACCCAAGCCAACGAGGTCATGAACGGGAAGTCCTTACCCTGTATTTACACATAAATTGTTTTACTGCTCTGCATGACTTAACGCAGTAATAAACCCACGCTGCAGGATCAGAGGAGGCAGGACTGCTCTGTCGTCATTAATTGGTGAGACCCAACACGATGCAGGACCTGTACCTGCAGAAGGTCACAAAAGACTCTGCGTCACCCAACGCAGCACCCAGACTGAGCCACACAAACGTACCTTGGTTTTCAGGGCCCAGTGGCTCCTCTGAAAAAAATATTGAAAGAACTCACCTCTGTGCGCTTGCTTTCCCTCACTAGCGCTAACATTTCCAATTAATTACCTATTAATTACCACTGGGTCGGGACCTCCATTTAAGCTCAGGCTCAGGTCCTCACTGCTTGTCTCAACTGAGTGGTGGATGCACACGCCTGTGGTACTGGGTGGTATTTTGGATCTGTGTTGTCAGTAGTTGTCTCTTACCTCGTCTTTGATTTGGACTTATGTCCTGGCTTGGTTTCTAATTTTATTTTCTCTGGTGACCCCAAATCTAATGTGCTCCCTTGTTTTGAGCAGAGGACGGGGCTATATCAGCTCCCTTTTTTATCTCTCCCGGATACATCTTGTAGGTGTGCAGTAACATTACTGTTGACTTTTGCTTTCAAAAGCAGAGATCATAAGCTGGAACATATTGCTTAGGTATGGTTTTGTTCAGGTGCTTTTGTTAGTACCTGCCCCAGAAGCAGCAGCTAAGCTGGAATGGAAGGTGGTACCCAAGCTTGCTACATAGGCAACGTATGTGTGGGTGCTCACCAGACCTTCTTGTTGCGGGGGTTTATTCCCCATCTGTTGTTGTATTTCTGGTTCAGAAAGGGTGGTTAGAATCCATGTGTAAGTACAGCCAGGATAAGCTGCTGTCAGGAATGAGAATGCAATAACACTAATGTTACAGAAACCTTTGTTATCCCTAGGGCCTTGGCTGCTAGAGGAGCATCACCTTGCTGCAGCTGGGGTGTGGGTGCCTTAGTTAATTCAGGATGAGAGCACTACTGTGTGTGGTGAGTGGGTTAGGTCATAGGACCTTCTGGTAGTTAGGCCAGATGTGATGAGTCACGAAATGAAGTTTGTTAACAGCTCCATCTCTGCCTTATCAGTGGATGTTTGTTTGCTGTGGCATGGCTGCTCCATCTGATGTCATTCACTTGGGCTAGAGATGTTGTTTTTATGCAGTGTTTCAGATGGCAGAACAATTTAAAAGCTCGCTGTGATGGCTTCTGGAGTGCCTGAGAAATGCATTGCTGGAGAGGCTGCCAGCCCAAGCAGAGCATGGGAAGCGTTCAGCTTCTGCAAGGGTGAGACCTCTGCCTTTGTGTGGCTTGCAGAAGCCAGGAGAACAGCACGCAAATGGGAGAGGGAGATAATCCATCAGATGGATAGTTCATTTATTGGGTGATTATGATTAATATTCCCTAAGAGAAAAATATTTGAATTACAGGGATTTTGGGTTTTCTATTCTTGGCTCCGTCCCATACTCCAAAGGAAGGCAATGTAGAAGAAGGACCTTTCAATGGTCATGTGGAGCTGCAGAGTGTGACACCACCAATTTCCGAGGTGGTTACCATGTCCTGGCAGTCCCCTGCCTGCCTCTGCTCTGAGCTGGATTCCAGCGGGGTGGTCAACTACCTTAAGTGAATTAGATGGGCAAATTCCTCAGGGCTGAGCTATGCTCGGCATCCTCCGATAGCTGACATCCTTCAGTCCCTCTGACAACCCCTCTGTGAGGTTTTTTTTAGCCACTGAAGTCATGTGGCCCTAAAAGATGTTTTCTAGTGTTTCTTTTTTGTCTGTTTTTCCAGTGCACTGCTCTGGTTCCTGCTCACAGCTACAGCTCCTACAGGACTAGGTGTTGGAGAAACAAGGAAACCCCCACCCTGGCTTTTTCCCACCCATTCCCCTTTTCAGATGTGTTGGTAGAAGACTGGGCTTGCAGACGGGCTGGGTGATCTTCTGGCCACCTAGCTCCCTGGAGACAGGCAGCCCCCACTTGTAGTGCAGGCTGTCCACAAGCTGGGCACAGTGATGTGAGGACACATGGATCTATCGGCCAAGGAGGTCCTCAGCAAGGTCCATTTTGTCCCCTCATCCTAACCCAGCTGAGGTTCCAGGATCCTGTCTGGGCTTTCCCTAAAGTGTGAAGAGGCAAGGCCTGTGTGTGAAGGGGTGATGGGCTGCGGGTCAGAGCTAGACCCCAGGGCAGTTGGTGAGTCCCAGATGACCTGATGGAGGTGGTGGCTCCAGGGAACAAGAGGACAGCAGAGGGCTGGCACAGGCAGGATTTGCTAGCAGAAATTAATGCAGCACTATTGATCTGGAAACCAAAACTTGGCTGGCAATGACCCTGCAGAAGCAGGGGGAGATAGGGAGAACCAGGGCTGCCTTTGGCCGTGCTCGCTCTCCTGGGAAATATCCCTGTGACTTGTGACCTGCTTGGCTGGGAATGCTCAGCCAGCGGCCAAGGATTGTTCCTGCATCCAGTTTTGGCTCACTTTCTGAATTTATACCCCTTAGATATTATCAGAAACTTCCTGACTCATCCTGGTTAGCAGTATTGCCAGCTTTTTGAGGTCCTTACCAGTTTGCCTCCAAAGTTCAAACAGATCATGAGAGCTGAGCTGACCCAAAGCACAAGCAAGCAACATGGGAAGGCTTTGCAGAGAGGTAGTAAGCTGCCTGTGTCCAAGAGATGCTTGAAGCATCAACATTTACAGAGAAATAATAAACGTGCAAGGTGTCACAAGCCCTAAGAAGGCCCTGCTGTGCTTGATGTAACAGCAACATGTCATGCTGCAGAAGCCTACCTGTTGGAGAAGCTACACATCTGAAATGCCAAGGTGTGATGGAGAAAAGATCATTTTACAGAAATACAGATAGACATTAAACCCTGATCTGAAGAACACCAAGCGTCAAGGGATGTTTGGTCCAGGTTTGTCACCACTTCCAGCGCCCTCTGCTACAATATGGCAGATGGCTGAGCCATCTCCAGTGCAGACCTCTTTAAATATGTGAGGAGTGTTCTGCTCAGGCCCTGCATGAGCTGGAAGCTGCTCTTGGCAACACCATGTTAGGTCAACCGGGCACCTTCAGACAGCATTGTGGAGGTTGAGGGGTTTGCTGTTGCAATAGCACTTGTGGTGACGATGCCTTGCATCACTGCTGACTTGGTGTTAGTGTAGCTTGTGTGTGGGGAAATAATCCAGTTATCTAAGGTCAGAAGTGCAGGCACAGGGATGCTGGTGGAGTGTGCTGGCCCAGAGTACGTGGGTTCTTCATTCCTGCCTTTATATCAATGGGTTGCTGAAATGCCTTTCCACCCGTGACATCTCCAACTCAGACCTGCCCTCTGGCAGAGACCAGGCCTCCTCTTGCCTAAGACCCAGGATGGCTGTATGGCGTTAAATCCTTGAGAAAGACTCTGTTGCTCAATGCTCCTCATGAATCCAGCCAGGGATTTTATGTCCCACCCTTGGCCATGAAAACTGGTAGGCTGTGCTCTCCCGGGGTTGTGGCTGATGGCACCTTCAGCTCCTGCCATGTGGGAGGCTGTGGGCTAACTTTGCCTGCTAGAAATGGCACTTGTGCTTTTATCTTAAAAAAGGAGATGCAGTTTTGACAGCTTCCCTTCTTTGTACTCTGCCACCTGCTCCCCAAATGAGTGTGTTAGCAAGACTAGATGGGGATGCTTCAACCCAGCCAAGAAGGGGGGGTTACCTGTGTAAAAGCAAAAAGGGCACAAATCAACCATTTGCACCTCAATATCAACACGCTGAGGAGGCAGGTTCTTGCAGCTTATTTCTGGCCACTGAAATTGATGTATTAAATGTTGGTCCTTAACAGATGTTGCTGTAGGTGCTTTGCAGGTCCCACCACGCTGGCATGGGACTTGACACTTGCTCCCTGTGGCACATCAATGTGGAGAGCTATGCAAGGGGGTGGAGCGGCACAGGGAATATTTGGTTTTATGGTGTTGCAGTGGCCAAACTGAGCAAGTGAGCCCCCAGTCTCTGCAGGAGGAAGGGACAGGATGAGTGGGGACCTGTCAGGTTTGTTGGATGGAGTCAGCGCTGTGGGCAAGCTGTGAAAACAAGTGCGTTCATCTGAACTAATGGCTTCTAAGCTCAGGATTATCACAGCAATGCAGCTCAACTTCACGTGCCAGTAACTCCCAGACATTAGCCAGGGAGCCTGAGATGTAGAGGTCTTGTGATGAGGAGATATGAAAGTGCCTGGTTGACAGCAGAAGCATTGCAGGAGCCTGGCATGCTTTGGGAAGCTGGGAAAGTGGAGGTGGGATGTCTTTGTGCTTCCCTGCTGCTGTGGTTGGGCTGGGCGTGGAAGCTAGGATGCTGAGCCAGGTGGCTTATTTAGTAACCAGGCTCCAGGTTGTCATCCATCTCCTCTCCCTTATCCTAAGGTCTATCAGCCTTGTGCCTCAGCGGACCGAGAACCTGTGGTAGGTGAAAGCTCAGGCATCTCCAAGTTCCAGTCCCTGGGAGAAGAGCATCCGTGGCACCAGTCCCGCTTCCCAGACCCTCCTGCCCGAGAAATGAGGTCTACCACAGGGGTCTCTACAGGGCCAGGAGAAAAAGTTTAGACTTGTGCTTCCAAAGGCCTTGAGCTCTTTTAGAAGCTGTGCCCCAGAGCTGGCTTTAAATGCCTGGACAGGCATATGTTGTGAGCTGGAGGCCCTTAGCTGAGACGTCCCTTCTGCTGTCCTCCTCCACTGAATAAGTGTGGGTTGATTGAAGCTGTATGAGACACCTGCAGCCTTCTGTTTGCATTGATAACTGGAAACACACAAAAAATGTGGTTTAGTGAGTCCCTGCTCACCAGTGCTGCATCCCACCATTTCCACACACAGGCACTAAGAGTTTCTCTCTCTCCTTCTGGGCATGTCTGGCATGTCTGTGCCCTGGGAGCCTTGTGGCTCTCCTGGGTGCTCAGCAGTGAGGGCCTTTGCTGGAGGACCCTCTGCTCCCAAATTCGAGTCCTTTCCATGCCACTCTTTCTTTGTGCAGCTTTATGTGCAATAAGAGTTGCTAGTGCTGGTCCAGTGCTGAGTTTTAACCTTGGAGAGCAGAAAGGAGAGGGGGAGGGGGGGAGCCCCAGCAGAGTGCTGGTGAGGATAGAGGAAAAAATGACTCATCTTCATGCTAAGAAATGGAGACAAATGAATGAATGCACAAGGAAATGGGGGGAGAGAAGAAAGAGGCATCTTGTGTTATCATTCCCAGCTGCGCAGTGGTTGCTGCTGAGGAGGATCTTGCTCCCCTGCTGCTTTGCTGGCTGCTGGGAGGAGATGCTGGGAAGATGGAGGGGGTGATTTGGGATGGGGGAGGGATTCCAGCTTTGGGGGAAAACAGTGCTGACCCATGCTGGGGCAAGTGGTCTGGCTTAAACCTCACCTCTAGCTACACAGCGATGTTACCCACATCTTTATTTTTAGATGGCTCTCAGCATTTTAAAAACAGTACACTTATTTCCAGCTTCATTCCTTTCATTGCCCCAGGCACTTCCCTGTTATTAATACTTCTCTGTCTCACTCCTAGGACTGGGCAATGACTCCACAGCATCACCCCTTGCCCCCACCAGCCCTCCCTTCCCCTCGGAGAGGATCCCAATGGGGCCAGGCTCCAGGGATGCAGTTGTCTCCACACCAGCTTCTGGCCAGCCCTCGTTACCCATGTCCACAGGACCTTCCAGAGATGGGGTGTCCCCCAGGCTAGCGGAGAGGGATGACCACAATGCTACCCCCACAGCAGCACTGTCCCCTGCTCCTGCCTCCATCAACGTGAGCTCCATCACTGCAACCACCATCACCATAGCAGACAGCCCATCGGTATCTTCCAACACCAGCTTGGTGCCACCAATCTTGGAGACAGCCCCAGGTCTTCGGACAGCAAATACTGCCACCTTGGCAAGAGGCACGATGGATCTGGGGGCAGCTCCTAGCCCCACGGGTATACCTGCATCATCATCATCCTCCTCCTCTTCCCTCCCTACCAGCAACTTGTACTCATCCACCGGGACAGTCTTGTCCCCAACGTCTGTCCTCGTGAGCCCCAGCACCACCCAGCCACCAGAGCTGACTAAGGAATTCCCTTCTCTGGGGACGCTGGCCGTGGCATCAAGCTTGGCTGTGGAGCCAACATCCCCCCCAGAGACTGTGACAAGCCCCACCACAGTCGAGGCCGTGAACATGGACAAAACCACCCTGTCCACTGGAGTCATCATGGAAGAGGTCCCGCGTGCCTTGAGTGCAGGTGAGCACCACTCTCCGTATGCATATATAGATATAATATCACCCTCAAGGTGCTTAGATAAGAGGGGCAGACCACCAAAATTAGAAGGGAAGAGATGTCAACTTTCTGAGAGGACCATTCAGCAACAGCTGAGCTTTCTTGTAGGAGCCTATGTTGTCTGCTCCACTGGTGGAGACAAGGAGCCATAGACACCAAACCTCAGTTGCCTGGAGATGTGAATAAAATCCTTAGTCGCAAATTTTACTTGAAACACATAAAGATGAGAGGAAACAAGTGCCTGGATGGTGGGTACAGCCATCCAACCATGAGTTAGGAAGATATAGGTGTTTCTTCTCCCTCCTGGAGACTCACTAATCTGATACTAGTTTTCACCTGTCCTTTTCTGCAAGCTCAGGTAACTTAAAAGTGCTTCATAAGGCCAGAAAAGGGAAGCATTTTCTAACTTTGGCTCAGCACTAAATGTTGCCTGATGCAGGGAGGAGCATCAGGGAGCAGTTCCACAGTCTCAAGCAAAGGCCAGCTGTGTTTTACCCCAGCCTTTACGGGAAATATAAAGCAAAAAAACCCAAAAATATAGAGGTGGTCAGTATCCTCTGCAGGAATTTTGGGGAGCAGAGAGGGAATATGTGTTGTCATCGTTTTTTGCCCCCGAGCAGGCTGGCATAGGTGTATTGGGAGCAGCTGGTGTGTGGGGTGGGTGTGATGGGGCTGGGACTTGGGGAGGGGGAAGCTGAGCACTGCCCTTTCTGATGGAATCTCCACAGGGAGCATCGTGGCCATAACTGTGACAGTCATCGTGGTGGTGGTGCTGGTTTTCGGAGTGGCGGCGTACCTCAAGATCAGGTAAGGCTGTTTTGGGGGCACCACGCCTGGTGGGGTGCTCGAGTTGCGGTCCCCCTCAAGGCTGCAGACCCTCTCACCCTCAAGGGGGATGTTCAGGGGCAAAGCCCTGGGGGAGATGCTGTCCCCAAGCCCGGCGGGGCAAGGCACAGCCTCCTGTCCCAGCACGGCTGCATTTTCTAACACATCTATATTGAAAAGCAGAGTTCTTCTTCCTCGTTTTACATCAGTCTCCCTCAAATGCCAGAGACACTGTTCAGCATAGTCATAACCAGTAATTATCCCTAGGGCAAGCTGCTGCCACGGGCCTTGCCGTGCCTTAGACAATAAACAGCAGCCCAGCCCAGCGCTGAGCATCTGTAATGAGGCTTTGCTGACGACTGAGACAAGCAAAAGTCTTGTTTTAATTCCCTAGCATATCCCACTCTGGTTCAAAGGGGACAAAATCCTGCCCAGGCTTATTTTCTGTCCTGATGTGTCCTGCTAAAATATCCCAAAGCTTGACCTAGTGAGGGTTTGCATGTTTTGGTGGGGTTTTTTTTTGTTGTTGGTGGTGGTTTTTGCCCCACGGTAAAATAATTAATAAACCACCAAAGCAACTGGTAACACCGGGCGGTTTGCTTTCCCCTGGCAGGCACTCCTCCTATGGCAGGCTTTTGGATGACCACGACTACGGCTCCTGGGGCAACTACAACAACCCTCTCTACGACGACTCCTAGCGGGGATGAGGAAAAAATATTTAAAAAAAAAAAAAAAAATAAAAAATTCCTTAATTTATAAGCGCTTCTGCAGCAGAGCATCTGTTGTCAAGTTGATGCTGGGTGCTGAGCCACTGCTGTGGGCAGGATGACAGCGTGTCCAGCAGACGACAGGCAACCAGAGGCCAGGCATGCCGTGCCTACAATAAACCTGAATTTTGGCCTTTGTGTAGGAAACTTTGGGTCCTGGGGCACATTGGTCTCTTGGTTTCAAGGCAAGGGGACCCAAATTCCCCAAGGGGAAGGGATGGGGGTGAAGGTGAAGGGAGAGGATGGAGGTTCAGCCAGCCCAGCAGCTCAGGGTGAGGACGTGGGGGCTGCTGAGCCAGAGCCAGCAGCGTGCAGGGGTCTTCCGTGCTTTCACAAGCCTCTTTCTCCAAAATCACCTCCCTGCATCACCCCATTGTGTGAAATCCTTCAGCTTTCCTTGTCAGGAACCATGAACAGTTACAGGGCTGCTCCATCTCTGCTTCCTTGACTTTTCTGTGGGTGCTTCTGTGCAGGAGCTCATAATTTTAGTTATTCTTCCATTTAATTGTGAGGTTTTTTTCCCCAAACACAGCCTGAGAGCCTCTGGGAAAACACACTGACCACCCACGCTCCTGGGCCGAGAGGTGCCCCATTTCACACACGTGGGTGCTTGCTCTGCAGCTTTATTTTTAATCCTTGAAAAACTTCCTTAAAATAAAGCAAAGGGGTAGGGTTTTGTTTTAAAATCCCCAATTTATGGGTTCAGCTGCTGGTGCATGAAGCTGGGGGGATGGTGGGATGGCTGAGGGCAGGGCTGGTTTGTTGAGGGGATGCTCACCCCAGCCCACATCCCCTCGCTTGGCCACTTCTTGGCCACAGACCCTTGGTAAGATAGTGGCACAATTGAGTTTCTGGAGGGGTTTTGGGGAAGGCAGCAGCACCTCTCCAGAGGTAGAGATGTGCCAGTTCACAGCGTTTTATGTCCCTGCTCTTAATTAATGATTGTTTTCTTGCACGAGGTTCATCGGGGTATCCTCCAAGACACCTCTTTGCTACAGCTGAAGCCCTGGAGCAGCGGGGCTTCTCTGGGGAGAGCAACCAAGAAGAAGCTGCCCTTCTCCATGGGATGCAAACAGGAGAGGGTCAAGCTGCCATCTCACCCCAAACAGGGGGTTTGGTTTGCTCTGGGTTAACCGGTGGCGGTGCAGGCTGGGAAACAGGCTCTGCCATTCACCACGGCTGCTGAACAAAGCATCCTGGGGAACATCAAAGCTCTGGGCATTTGCATGATTGCTTCCTGCAACAGATGCATCATCTCTTCATTTTCATCAAGTGAGCCTAATAGAGGCAGCTGGCACAACAGCCACCTGGTGAAGGCCAGGAGAAAGGAGGGCATCTCCTCCAGCCCCGCTCCCCAAAAGGAAATGCAATCATTACCCATTTTTCCTTTTCCTTCCTAGCCTTTTTCAGCCTCTTCAGTGGCCCATCTTTTCACCTCCCTTTTTATATTAGCATTGGTTGGGTGGCTTAACAGCAAGACTTCAGTCTTTCCAGCTGAGCTGGGAATACTGAGCTGTTCCTGGCTCTCTCTTGGTTCAAGTTGGTAGAAATGGAGAATAAAGTAGCAAATGATTGTTGCACCTTCAAACCACAGCCAGCCCGGGAAACTGTTGGGGCTGGGAGAATATATGGGACAATATTTATGGTAGGACTGCCCTGTATCCTGAGCTACATCAATACTGTCCAGTAACAGCAAAGAGCTGACATTAAAAAAACCCAAACCATCCCAACTATTAAAAAATTACTCACTTTACTCAAACACTGTTGCTAAAAATCAGTGAGAGAATAAAGGAAGAGGAAAAGCAATTATCCTAATTTAAAAAAAAAAACAACAACAGCAACAAAACCAATTCCCTAGTGAATATTTTTTTTTTCCACAAAGGAGAACAGAAATCGGGTGTCACCTTCTACAGGACACTGAGTTTTAAGGTGGAAGGCTGAGACAAGAAATTAAACCAGACCTTATCAATGTGGTCTAATGTCACATGCAAACTCACACTTCACCTCTGCACGAGTGGCAAGAACCAGGGTCTCTTGCCTACAACACAAGGAAGAGGGTTTTTCCCAGGGTGAAAAGAGATTCCTCACTGCCCTCAAGAGCCTGGGACCAGAAACCATCCCCAGTGCCTTTTCTTTGCTCTCCAGCATGGTGTAAGCAGCCAGGCAAAGCCTCTGCCAAAAAGCACTGACCAAACAGGTAAGGTAAAAGAAGAAAGGATGGATATCCCATTCTCCTCACACGGCTCAAGCCTCCAAAACCCATCACTGGGTGAAGAAAGGCTTCTTGCAAAACTGCCTGTATCTTTAATGGCACTTGCCACTGTGGGCAGAGAGGAAGGTGTGAGGATATTACTTGCTGCCCCTGAGCAGCAAATCATAAACAAATGCATCACATTCATCCCCATAGTTTGGAAACGGAGCCGAAAACATCAGCTCCGTGCTGTGGTTTCACTGCTGCAACTCAGAGCAGCCTTCAGAACATGAAAGGGGTAAATGAAGCTGAGCCAGGCTCCCAGTTCAGGGCCAAAACCAGTTTGGGGAGGGCTGGGTACCACAGGGTATTGCCCAGAAAGCTCCAAGGCATGTCTGGGTGAAACCTGGCATCAGATAAAAGCTACAGGGTGGAAGTGGGGACTGGGAGTGAGATGCAGGGATTCCCTGATTCTGCCAACACAAGGGTGGTGCAGGTCACCCCTCTGCACTGCCTCAGGGATGTTTAAGAAGTTGCTCTGCAAAGAATAAAGAGCTGGGAATTATTCCAGCTAACCCCATGTAAAGCCCAGAGCTCTCCCCAAGCCACTCCGGCCCCTCCACTCAACTCAGACAGCCCCATCCCATCGCACCTGCCCAAAACCACACAGTTAAATTCAGCTGCCTGTTAGATTCAGGGACTTTATGGGCACCAGGAGATGGGGTCTATTGGAGGAAGGCTGCTGTGCAGGCAGTTCTCATATGGGGCAGGGGGAGCCAGTGCTGAGACCACACCAAAGGGCTTTCCTGGGTGACTACACCACAGATACACCCAACTTCAACCTTTATTCACACTGCATCCACTCTGCATCACAGAAGATGTGTTTCTATCTACAGCGCTGGGTCAGCAGCCTGAAAAACGGCGTGTGTGCCTACCAAGTGGAAAAAACACTTTATTATGGGGGATGATGCCCCCAAAGGGAGGAGGTCTGTGTTCAGGGCATGGTTGCAAACACCCCTCTCATCTTCCCACCTCAGACCCTCCCAGCTTATCCAGGGATTTCTGTCCTCCCCAAGTACTATAGCAGGGAAGAAGGTGAAAAAAAACCATCCAGGACATGCCATAAAAATACTTTCTTTTTTTCTTCTCTTATTTAAAAAAAAAAAAAAAAAAAAAGGAAAGCTCTCTGCCACCAGCTTGTTTTATTTACAAAAATAGCAAACCCCCATTTTTCCCAAAGGCTTCCCACCTCCCCCCTCTTTGGCTCAATTTAATCTCAAAGATATTTTATTTATATAGCAAAAATAGTTCGCATAGCTCCATGCAGAACATCCCATTCCCCCAGCCTTTCAGGCAGCAGCAGGGCCTGGCAGCAGTGCTGCAGATGACATAGTCCCTCTCCAGGTCTCCTGCCTTGCCCCCACCAGAGAGCAAGCGAGCTGCTTTCATCACCATTTCTAGGCTCCCTCCAGCTTCCCTAATTGTGCTTTTGTTTTGCTCATTTGTGAATATGCTAATATTTCATCAACATGTTTCCATGTGTCAGACTCTTTCCATCTTCTCAGACTCTGGTATTAATGGAGTAAGTATTAATGACTTATTAGCAAGGATAGCTCTTGGTCACAGACTCTGGGAGCAATAAAGCTTGTTAGATGAAGTAATTACCCCCTAGATGAGAGCAGGGCACTTGAAGCAGCCAGCAGCTCAGAGAAGAGCTGAAGGCATGGCCTTGTCTTTCTTTGCACTGCGTGTTCCTACAACTCCAGCCTCCAACAACAATCACTTCCACCAAAAACACACTGGAAATTTTGCAATGCGAAGACCAAACCTCGCTGAATTAGTTTCTGTAGCTCGTTTAATGCACACTGCTGGATTGCTGTCATCATCAGGAGCTGCTCCTATTCAAAGGCCACTTTTCAAGCAACAGGCAGCTCAGGGACATTCTCTCCTTCAGCTCCCATAGCTCACAACTACCTCCAATAAAACCACTTCTCTTCCTGGATGCTATAGAAAGATTTGTGCATTTTTATTTCCAGCCCTTTATTTTATTTCTCAGCCAAGAGCAGCCTCAGGCACCTAAAGCAAACTGAGACCCACGTGGGGAGGTCTTCTGCTCCCCATTGCCCCAGAACACCCAGAGCAGGGTGAAGGTCTGAGCTTTGGAAAGCAGCTCTGTCTAGGTCAAGAGGCACAATTAGGAGCCATCAGCCTCTGGTGGGACTTCACCTTCAGGTTAGCCCAAGGGATTACTGGAGCCTATCCACCATCCTGCTACCTCCACTGCTCCCAAAAGCCACTGCCATTCGCCAGCAGCTACAAACAGCCTGGAGCTCCACGTGTTTAACTTCTTACTCTATTTTGCCAACAAAACTACTTGGAAGCACAACCAGAAAAATGAGTGTTGAAGGCCTAACCACGTCTCACAAGTCTTCAGCTAATCCATCATTTTACAGTTATTTCACAGGTTTAGAAAGGTGTTTTGTTTCCATAGAGCACCCAGACTTCTTCCACCCACCCTATCCATCTGCTCAGATGGGCATCAGCTGTGGTAGAGGGACCTGGACTTGCAACTCAATCCGCCCTGAGGGACCGCTGGCCTCAAAAGCCATAGGAGATGAAGAAGAAAGTGGCAGGTGGCCAGCACCCCAAGGTCCCCCTGAGGCTCTGCTCCAGCCTCTGCCACCCAGACTGTAGCCAGCTCCTTGCAAAAGACACAAGAATCAGTCCAGGGATCAGAGAGCAACTATTTCATGATAGTGCCAAATTAGAAGACCCACGTGCAAACTCCCTCACAACTCCAACTGGGACCATCAAGGAGAAGAAGCAAGGATACCACCCCGTTTCCAGCACGGAGGTGCCAGCA
>BJBW01001141.1:283-20392 GCA_004320125.1 Scolopax mira
ATTCCTCCCCAGGTGCAGCTCCCTACACTTGCCCTTGTTAAAGTTCATCAGGTTCCTCTCTCCCCAATTCTGCAGCCTGTCCAGGTCTCTCTGGATGGAGTCACAGCCTTCTGGGGTGTCAGCCACCCCTCCCAGTTTTGTGTCCTCAGCAAACTTGAGCAAGACTTTATTACAGTGGGGCAATGGAACCCATCTGTGCAAGCAGCTGAGATGCAGTGGGTTTGCCTCTGCCTAGCCCTTAGCAAATGGACGCTGTAGAGCTAAACACAAAGCTTTCTTACAGCCTTATTTATTATCTCACTTAAAAAAAGAGCTAAACCACCCAGATGTTGCTAAAGCTGATATAAGATGTACATTGAAAACTCTATAATTCAAAGAGCTAAATTATATGATATTATAAAGTAATGCACATTTTTGTCTTAATACTTTTTTTTTTTTAAGATGTGGGAAAATCATTGTGATTACAAAGCCAAATAAAGTTAAGTACCAATTCAGGAAATGGAGGCTTTTAAGTTAAAAGAAAAAGAAGACATAAAAGACACCTCCTTAATTTATATTTTAGACTTTTCTAAGTCCTGGGTCTTAACCCTGACATTCTTGCCTTTCATAAGGCTTATTAACTTAGGACTTATTATTGTGTCTGCTCAGCTTCCTGACTCAAAATATTTTGAATGTGTCCACTTTGGAATGCAGTTATGTGAGCTATTGCTCATCTGAATCTTTCTCTGTGGCTGTATTTACTGACCAACTGCCCATTAAAGCAATGGCTCCTAACTGACACGCTTTTCAGTGCCACTTCAGACCTGTGTAACAGTAGCATTGCCTAAAACAAAGTCAGCTGATAACGATAATCTCCAGAGATAACACCAAACTGTTTCACTGTGGTTTTTGCTGGGACTGCTGAGGACAGAGGCTAGAAGAAGGAGGTGCGTGTTACACTGCATCACAACATGAGAACGGAGTATTTCATATTTTATCTGGAAAATGCTGGGAAAAGAATGAATGTTACGTAGCAGGGATACACACTCACTGGTGTCAGGGCACATCTTGCAGAGGAGGCCACGGTGGGGCTCAAAGTCCAGTGGATTTTGTGGACTTTCTCTGAATACGATCTGCATATGTGCAATGTGTCTGATGCATCCACAATGCAACATCTGGGCAAAGGAGAAAAGCTTACTATCTTATCTACTTTCTTCCATCTCCTGAGACTATTTTTTGTTTGTGTGTGGCTTCCTTGGGGGAACCAAGACAAGAATTCCCAATGGTGCAGAGGTTGCAATAATGGGCTTGTCTTCTGTGGACTGGCCAAGTTGGTGGACTCTTCAGCCTTCAGGTATGGTAGAAAATGACTGAAAAGTTGTTCCAACATAATCAATGTTACACTAATGGTCTAACCAAATTACGTAGCACCTTTCAGCTGAAAGCCTTGAAACAGAGACAGACAGCATCATCCTGCATCTTAACATGAGGCACAGGAAAATTTAGAGGTAGCCGTGGGACTCAAGAACAAAAACAATGTGAAGGTAAATTACTTCTAGGCTAAAAAGAAAATGCAACCAAATCCAGTCCTATATTTATCTCCTTTTTCTACATGGAGATCTCATACACTATTTTTGATACTTACAGCAGTGTATCATACTGAATATTGGAAGTATACATATCTAAACCCATCACACCACGCGTCTGTGATGTGTCACACAGATGTGGCATGCTTTAGTTGAAAACTCCAAATCTGAAATGCTTTTCCCTTCAAGTGCCTTCCTTTGCAACATAGCGTTGCAAGTGGAAACTGCTACAGCATCTTCTTACACTTTGAAGCAATTTGTGTTCTGTTATGTTCTCATGCTACTTGATGCTTTAAAAGTGCAATAAATAAAGAATACAATTAATTCAGATTACACTACTTGATCTGGATTATATACAGACTACTGAAGCATGTTAGCTAGCATATATCTCCTAGAAATTACATGACGAGGACACCAAGCCAAGTGGTGTGGTCAGCATGCCAGAGAGTTGGGATGCCATCCAGAGGGACCTGGACAAGCTAGAGAGGTGGGCACGTGCAAACCTCATGAAGCTCAACAAGGCCAAGCAGAAGGTCCCACACATGGGTTGGGACAATCCTCGTTATCAATAACAATAACCAGATAATCTTATTATTGAGGCTGCTCTGTGATGGAGAGCAGCCCTGTGGAAGAGGACTTAGTGGTATTGGTGGGTGAAGAGCTGGCCATGAGCCAACAATGAGCACTTGCAGCCCAGAAGGCCAACTGCATCCTGGGTTACATCAAAAGAAGCATGGCCAGCAGATCAAGGGAGGTGATTCTTCCCCTCTACTCTGGTCTTGTGAGATCCCACTTGTGCACTGAGCTCTGTGTCCAGCTCTGGAGCCCTCAGCACAAGAAGGACATGGGCCTGTTGGAACAGGTCCAGTGGAGGGCCATGAGGATAATCAGAGGGCTGGAGCACCTCTCCTATGAGGACAGGCTGAGTGAGCTGGGGTTGTTCAGCCTGAAGGCGGCTCCAGGTAGACCTTATAGTAGCCTTCCAGTACCTGAAAGGGGCCTACAAGAAAGCTGGGGTAGCAAAGGGCACACAGCAATGGGATGAGGGTCAATGGTTTTAAACTAGGGCAGGGTAGGTTTAGATTAGACATTACAAAGAATTTCTTTACAATGAGGGTGGTGAGACACTGGGATCCATTGCCCAGAGAGGTGGTGGAGGCCCCATCCCTGGAGACATTCAAGGTCAGGCTTGATGAGGCTCTGAGCAATCTGATCTAGTTAAAGATGTCCCTGCTTACTGCAGGGGGGCTGGACTAGGTGAGCTGTAAAGATCCCTTCCAACCAACACATTCTATGATTCCATCATAGATTAGTACAAATTGTATTCAGGGAATGTCATGAACCCACTTCACGTCAGTGCATGCTCTGTATTGAATGGACCTGCCAACTTCAATGGAGTATTCTCAATATAACTCACATCAGAACCTGGCACTATATTTTGATCTTTCTGACAGTTAAATGATATCTGAAATTTCGTATAGGCAAACAACTTTTTATTGACTATGCACTGTAGAAAACTTATGTGTGTATTTTAATTCAAAGATGCTAGAGCATGACAAGCACATGATGTGTTCCTCAGTTATATTAGTTTTCAGCAGGGGTTTGGAAATAGCAAACCAGAAAATATGACTCTAAAAAAGGCTACAGTATGCCCACATTTTGAACACAGTATGTGGTTCTGTTCTCTTTCTAATTAAAACAGATCTAGTGGAATTAGGAAAGCTATAGGGAAAGAGGAAGAAGTGACAGAACATATGAGAAAGCTTCCATAGGGTAGACTCTTGCCAGGTCTGCATAAGAGATGGTCTAGGGAGATCTGATAAAGGTCTGTAAGAGTGCTACGGTGAAAATGAACCAGAAATGATTGCTTGTAACTCCCTGTAATACAAGATCTAGGGGCATTAAATGAAATTATTGGGCTGTATATTCAAAGCAAACAATAGGAGGCATTTTTTCCCCCACAGGGAGTAGCTAAACTGTGGAAATCATTGCCACAGGAGGTTACAAATGACAGAAGATTATGTAAACTGGAAGAGTGATTAGATAAATTCACAGACAAAAAAATCTTTTAAGGCTACAACACACAAAGATAAAAAGCATCTGACTGTTCATCCCAAACCTGTTGGAATTTGGAAGGCATACCGGGGGAATTTCTGCTGAATGAGTACCTTGTTCTGAAGCGCTCCTCCAGGCATCTGTTAGAGCCACTGTGGCAGGCAGGATGCTGGGGCTAAGACTAATCTTTTGCCTGTTCAGCCCAGCTTATACTTTTAACTATTACTCTTGGTCTCAAGATTTTGCTTTCAATTTAATCAGTTTGCTGGTTGTTCCACCTCGCATATGCATATTAAACCCCAAACATACTGCTGAGGCAGCGGTATTGTAGCTGAGCCTCAGTGTAATGTTGAGGTACTATCACATCCTAAATTCACAAATTGAATTGCTTGGCACCACAGAACTGGACACTGAATAGAATTAAATCTTTATTACTTTGCATTAACGTTTTATCTGGTGTGAGAAAGATTTTCTTATTTTTATAGTACAGAATTGGGATTTCACAAGTGTACTCACATTCTGAAATATTTCACAGTATTCTATTAAGATAGAATATGTGCACGTGTCTACATATATAACAGAGCTTTTGCAGGGGTGATACTTGTTATCGTACCTCATGTGATTTTGATGCACTTCATAAAATCTACTTTTAGATTCACCTTAACAATGGCTTCACACTTTTTAGTCTGTGCATGATCTTAACTGCTCAGCACTTAGGAAAACATTTGTTTCTTTTCTTCACAATGCTGCCTTTCTGTATGTAAAATTATACCTTCTGACCCTTGGAACGGTCAAGTTTTAATCCCAAGCCAGTAACATCTGTTATGTGTTTAAAAAATGTCACTGCTTTTAAGTCCAGCACCTCGTAGCCCTGTAGGGCCAGAGCAATAACTTGTAAAGGGACAAATTCTCAACTTTCCAATTGGACACACAGACCTTGCTCCAAACCCTCCAGCTATCAAACTCTGAAGTTATAATATTTAACAGAAAATGTACAGAGGAGTTATTTTATAGGAACAGAAAATCATTTTTAGCTTACTTTAGAAAGGTTTTATTGCTCTTTTTTTCGCCCTATGCTTTCAATGAGTAAGATATCTAGTTTTACAGGTGGATGCGTATGAAAATAGTATTAGTGAATGTTTTAAAGAGTCTAACTTATTCTAATGTTAGAAACTCATGCAAGGATGTCAGCACTTGTGGGAAAATGGAGGAATGAAACACTCAAGGTCAGAAATACAGAAACAATGGCCTCAGCTGCAAGTTTTCTTATGGTTGTGTTTTAGTGTCTAATGTCTTTTTATCTTTCACGCCATCTCACATTAAAATCAATTAAAGTGATTGCAGCATTAGTTGAATTAAGCCATCCTTCATTTTCAATGATACCTTAGTTAATACCAGTATGTAGTACAATGCAAATTGGAATTTCTTACAGACTCCTACAAAAGAGTTATAGTACTACTAGTACCAGTACTTTACTTTTTAAACAGAATTAATACCACTCCTAGTGAACTGATTTCCTTCAAAGTTTAGGGTTTTTTTTAACTTTGGTAGTTTTTAACTCTGGAATTATTTTCTCTCTGTAACAAAATTATTTTAAAATTCAGATTTTTAGTGTCACAAATTGAATAAAAAATGCCATAATCCATTGCTTTTCTAAGACTATGATTCAGCATATTCTCAAATACTACAGTTCCCAAGAGAAGTCACTTCAAGTCCCGAGTACCCATACAAGGTCAAAAGTACTACTTACTTGTGTTGAAATATCCAGGAGAAGAGTCCTCTTTGTTCATTTGTTGACAACACCAATAGGAAATTAAATATTTGCCAGCAGTGGCAAAAAAATGTTTCTATGTTAGGCAAAGCTCACGTTGACATTGTCTCACAGCCCATCATTACTGGTCAATATCTTTGGGAAAGGTATATTTATTGGGAGAAATCCCAGTACAAGTCCTGGCAGAAGTCAGGAGATTAGAAGAGGGACCATTAGAAGAGCACTTTCCACCTGGATATTGTAGCGTTTCCTTGAGTGAAAACACCTGAAACTCATTAAACATTTTGCTGCCCAGGTGAAACTGTTGAAGCAGAGAGGGTGCCCTGGAAGAAACTGCTAGAAAAATGGACACTTACGTTTGAGAGAAAGTACTATTGATGGAGCTGCCCTTGTGCTACTCCTGGTGTAAAAGTGACAAGTGTGGCATAAAGGGAGAATTTATTGACAGTGCATTGCTGAGGATGCAGGGATGGGGCTGCAGTTCAGGGCACTGGAGCAGCTGGGAGGAAAAGAATCACTGTGGTACTTGAGGTGGGCGTCAGGGAAAAGGGAACCTCAAGGAACACTTCTCTGTATATTTTGCCCAGCAAGTACAAGTACTTTAATTAAAGGTTCTATAAACTTTCCCAAAACGTCTTTGTGACTACTGTGTGCAGCATCTTTGTGTGCCCCCCCTGCAAGTTAACAGGTTTTCAAATATTTTACACTTATTTTACAACGATGCACGGCAGCATCTGCTCCAGGAATGAAGGGCAAATCCAGCCCCACCTGGTAATACATGTTTTGGTCAAGCCTATAGTGACTGTGCTATCATCTCCAAAGTGTGATGGCAAAACTGAGGAATGGGATAAGAATATCAGGAAAAATTGCCTTGGACAGGAAGAACATCTTTTGGGTTTTATGAAAAATAGGGTTAATAGGGATTTTTACTTGTGATTGCACTACAAGGTTATGATGCAGAAAGACATATTGATTAATCCACTACATTAGGAAATGTTTTTAAAAGAGCTATGGGTGCCCCTTATTTTCGTATTTTCAGTAATGAATGTAACATCTTAGCATATTTGATTTCCCTGCCCCCTTAAAACAATTTTAGAAAGCACCGGGTCCACTGGAAAAAAAAATAAAAATACAAATGCTCACACAGAGAGAAAACCCAGGCAGTAAACAGTTCAGTCTCCACGAGGTAAGACAATTTCTAGAATCAGTTATAGAGATATGTGCCTTTTTTTTTTTTCCAATCCAATATATTCTTTTGTAGATTTCTTACAGCAGAAAAACAAATATTAAAGAGGACTTTTTAAAGTTAATTAGAAAAAAATAACAAAACTATGTAAATAGGATTTTTTTTCAAATAATAGAAAACAGGTGTGTTCATAAGCACAACACTTTCCTCAAAACCCTTAATTTCTGATTTAAACAGAAACTGATGGAGACTTGCTATCATCTTTGTAAAAATTACCTTAGAGATCAATTTAGACTCAAAAAAAAAATAGCCACAATGCTAGACTTCATTGGTGCTTCAAAAAAGAGTCTGCCATTAAATCTCCCGTTTTGCTCTTGAAATTAAATTATTTACGTAGCATTTTTGTTCCTTACACTATTCACAGGAAACCTTGATATACAGGATACGTCACTGTTCATACAGATTTGAGCACACTGAGATTCTGAACACACACACACACACACACACACACACACACACAGAGTCGTGCATGCAATGGTATACATGTAGGTAGTTCCATCCTCACCGAAGAATCTGGTTCTAATACTGCACAATTGCTCTTCTTTCCAGCTAATCTTTCATCTCTGCAGCTCCTCTTTGGAATCCCATTAGATTAATAGGTCACTAAAACATTGTTTGATCCTATTTCTCAACCCCCTTCGTCAGCTTATGAGTCAACCCTTACAACATATGAAAGCAAGATCATTTTTGCACTCATTTCCTCTAACATATTCTAAATATTTAAAGCTAAGAAAAGATCTATTCCTTCTCACCTTCTCTTCTGTGTCATAAGGTAGTAGGTATTTTAACTCAAGACCAATACAAGAAATAGCAAACTACAGAGATTTCAAACTCATCTATATCTGTGTAGATATACTATACTCTCTAATCCAAGCTCTGTCCATTGCTTTCCTGGGAAATGCTCTGGAGACTGGGATTTGTCTAGCAGATCCTTGGCTCTGTCTGTCTTAGCCTTGTGTTCTGCCTGTCTGTGGTACACAGAGCTGATGCAGCACTTGCTAAATTCACCCTGTAGCTGTGACCTACATGAGGAGTCAGGAACTCCTGGTAATGCCAAGGAGGTAGGTCTGGTTTCTGAGAGGGGAACTTGCAGTCTAAAACACGAGGAACATACTTGGTTCATCCACGTTTCTGTCAGGTGTGGAAATATCTCAAATGGAAAATATTATCCATAACTAAGCACTTTCTGCTACAATCCTCTGCTGCCTTTGGTATTCCTCATGACAATTATGTGTTACTATGTCATGCTGGCACTTTGGAGATCACCCAAAGGGCTGCCGAGTACCATTCTTGCCAGTGTAAAGCTAGGACCCTGTAAAAATATAGAAAAGCCCAGCTTAAGGTGATTTCTCCCAAAGGCAGCTGAGCTCTCCTGGAAACACCGAGTGACTGTAATGGGATTGTGCTGCATCTTGTACAGTTGAGCACAAATTTGGGAATGAGATGAGGTAAATGCTTGGCAGTTTATCAGTGTGCCTTATGTATGGCTTTTTTTTTTTCAATTGTGGGATACACAGAGGATTTGTAGAGGTGTGACCCATTAGAGTTCCAAACCAAGCACAGCTGCTGCGGAAACGTAAATAAAATATCTAAGCCCAGCTTTGATGGCTGTGAAGCAGATCTGAGGTGTGTGTGCTGGGGAGGGGAGGAAGGAGACATTCGTGCAGTCACTTACCCTGACTTTGAAATATTGGATTTGGGTAATTAACTCAGGGGTATATTCGAACTGCCTAATTTAGGAGCTGAAATTACTGTGGCGTTTAGGGTGAAGACAGAAAAAGTGAAACTGCCCAATCTCTGGAGTGGGATGGCTCCCCACATGCCAGGGAAGAAACTTAATCTCTATGTTTACATGAAACAGATATTATAATCTGAATATACACTTTACAATCAAATTTAACGTGTTTTTAAACATTTGGCTTATCTTAAGCGCCTGAGCAGTGCTTCAACAGGAACATAATTCAGAACATAAACCAGAGTTATCATGACTCACAAAAAAGGGAAGTTAAAACATTTAAAAGGCCATATTTCATTTATAGATGAAGAAGAAACTATTTTATGTGTTTATTACAGTCAATTGGAAGCAGCGGAATTTTCTTAGTAATTTGTGAAGTTAATTAGTTGACACACTGAGAAATCCAAGCTATAAAGCATAGCATAGTCAAATCAATGATAATAAGAAATAGCTTTGATGATTTTTTCATTGTTTTATTGTTCCGTACAGAGACAGAATAATATTGTAGCAAATTGATTTTCTGTGGAAAAGTTCCCCTGTTAAGCATTGTATTCATCGTATTGGAAACCAATGAGATTTTTAAAAAGAACTAATAAATAGTACAAGCCGTATTAGCGAAATTCTTTCCTCCACAGAGTTAAACTCAGGCTGTAAACCGAACTGTGAAGTGATCCAGCCCCTGAGTTTCTTACACAATGGCCTCCTGTGAGGCATAATGCTCTCTGTGAAGTTATTTAGAGTTGACAAACTGTATCCACCTCCCAAAAGATGGATAAGGTCCTATATTGTACATTTTATAATTCTGCAAAAAACATTATGGCTTTTTTATTATCCTTGATCTGTGCATCCATCGCCTGCTGGGTTAAATAGAAACTTTGTGGACCAAAGGAAGTACAAATTAATATTGTAATATGTATAAAATATTAAAAAAAAAAACAAATCCAAAGTGACTGGTAATTACAAAGGACACCTTCATAAAAGTTGTATTTTTATAAAAAGTCAGAGCCCTGATTTTGCCAACAGGCTCTGATTATCTTGATGAGCCTATAACCATCTTTTTCCATCATCTGCAACCTCTTTTCCCACCACTTCACAGAGTTCAGGCCCCATGAAGTTTCATTTCTTTCTTCAGAACGATTCAACTTCAACAACAGTGAATGAGGGTTGTGGTTGAAACTTTCCTCTCTCAGATAGAAGAGTTGTTGCAAAGCTCCAGATGTTTAGGGGAAAAAAATAGGGTAGGATTATAGCTTCTAAAGCAAGTGATCTTGAAGGCCATCATATAAGTCATCATATAAAAGGCCATCATGTAAATGACTGTAATGCATAGATGCCTCACGGATCCTCCTCAATGAAAGCTACGAGCCATTTGTCCATAAACACGTAGATGCCATCTACAACTGGGAAGTATAGAATTACAGCTTCATTGAGGTGTGTAATTCTCCTTGTCTCTGAGGTACTCAACAGTGGAGAAGGAAAATAGTTCAGGTATTCTTCTTTAATATTTCCTGCCATCTGAGGCAGTTGTCTATCTGCCCACTGCACTGACTGTTACCAATCAAATTCTGAGGAACTCGCTTCTCCCCACCTTCTGTAGATCCCTGAAGAAGACTGAGCACACTCCATTTCCCTTATTCACCTGAGGCAAACCTTCTCTAAATCGTCACAACCGCTTGTGCTGACTCCAGTATCAAAATCCACTTTGGGCACAGAGTAAAGCCTGTGTGTGATACATCGGAGTCCTAGATCCATCATTTTCCTTAGTTTTCAATGTATAAATTCTTCAAATAGAAAATAAGAAGAGCCCAAGAAAAAGCAAGCAGGGGTACTTATTAAGAGTAATCACTTGAAACAGCCTGTCTGGAGGTTTGTATTTTTAACGTATAGACTTAATATTCCATAAATTATATGCATATATTTTCCTTTTCTCACTATCGTAGATACTGCAGTTGAAATTGTACTTTAATATTGCATCAATTAGCTGTGTTCTGAAAAAAATGGAAAAAAGTCCCCCAAACCACCAATCACCCTTTTCTTTAATCCACAGGGCTAGCAACTTGATATATTTATGTCAAAGACTATATTTTTGTGTGTATGTATAAAATCCACAAGCCAATACATCAATGGAACAAAGTATGCATACAGAATTTGCTCTCATTCCCTCACATTTGAGAGCATTCAGATGGTTTGGTATGGGATTAGAGAGGTGATATGCATAAAATTTTGGCTTTGGTTGGGATGCCAAACCTTTGGTTTGAAAACATCCAGAAAATTTTAGGTCAATAGTTTTCTACAAAAGATACGTATAATTGGGCCGAGCATCCAGCAGACTGTTTCTGAATAAAACTGAATTCTCTGACTTAATATTTCTTGTATGCATAAACAGTGGTGCACTAGGTATTAGACCTTCAGAACTCAGGGTAGGCTGTGGATGGACAATGGAAATGAAACACATAAACTACCAAATCTTACATTGTAAGGCCTTAAAAACAAAGCTGCCGAGTTCATTCTTGCTGCTGTACACGACCAAGGAAGTAATGGGGAAACACCTGGCTCTCCAAACACTGATCAGCTGCTGCCTCTGGCTTTCCCAGCCTCGCACAGCAGATCATCAGCTGGTTCAGCAATGGTAATTACAGCTGGGGTTTTGTGGGCCATATATAGAGAAGCTTAATAAACTGTAAGTGGTCCAAGGTCTATATGTTATCTGATGAGTGACACAAATTGAAGACAGTGTCCCTTTCAAAAAGCTACAAAAGACTTCAAAGCAAAGCCCAGCTTTTCCTGACTACTTCACAATAGTTAAACAGAAGGTTTTTATCATGATACTGCTAAAAGCCCAAGAGCCAACATCAGAAACTGAAGACATCATATGTATTTATATTTACATGCTTGGTTCATGTTAGGTTTTTTCTAAGTAAGTATTTAAAATAAAACTAAATTGAAATTCTAGTAATGTATCTGTAATCTAATTCAGAATTATGAAAGGGCTTCAACAGTTTTATAAGCTCTTAACTTTGGAAAGATTAGGGTTTGGATCTAGAGAACACATCAATTTAAAGTTATTGGAGCACTTCACAAATTGGAGTTCTAATTTGGAGGAATGAAGGTCTCCTAAAAATGTGAAGCACACCAATAATTTTAAATTATTTTCTAGTTTTCAAGCCCAGAACCCCTACCATTTTCAAAGAAAGACACGTAACAAAAAGTAAAGTGCTGCAATAATTTCAAATCAACGAGTGTGGTGTAGAGCAAACCTAAGGCACTGAAGTGCTACACTTTCCTTTATGGAA
The DNA here is from genome assembly GCA_004320125.1 of Scolopax mira. Taxonomy (NCBI): domain Eukaryota; kingdom Metazoa; phylum Chordata; class Aves; order Charadriiformes; family Scolopacidae; genus Scolopax; species Scolopax mira. The sequence goes on from BJBW01001141.1 coordinate 11,949, forward strand.
GACCTTCAATCTTAAAAATTGAAGAGTTTCTTCAATTTTTGCAAGTCAAGTTTGAGCAAGTCAAAGAGTTTCTTCTCTGCAAAACTGGAGACACCCTGAACTGATTTGAGATATCTAACACACATACTACAAAAGAGTGCATAAACATTTCGGATACAACTACATAAAACCCATCTGTGTATCCCTAAGCTGACAGCTTAGGTTTCCCTGATTTATAAGTTTGCTCTTTATCATTATTTGCATCATACTCAAAATCAGTTCAGTAGATCGGCCTATTCAGTGATGCTTTTTTCACCTAAGAGAATGTATCTGTATCTAATTTTACCTGCACATTTACATATACCTGTGTATAAACAAAAGCATTTTTACTTCACTGTTGGGAGAGAAACAAAAGTATAGTGGTCCTGGTCCTCACTGATAACACAAGGCATGAGAAACAAGTCTGTAGATGTTTGAGCAACACTGAGTCAGTGAGATGATCATGGATCAAAGACTGCTCATGGGGGAAACAGAAAGACAAATTAGTCCCAGCACTGTAGCCTGAGATCTGATTTAGCTTGAGTGGAAAGTGACAACTATTCTCTCTCTCTCTCATCCTGACCTGTGTCTGCTGGAATTTCTCTGGGTTTGCTTTGTTTGGAAAACACCATCGTTCAATCAGCATGATTATATTTTCTATTTTGTATGTTACTACCTTGCCATATGAAACTAGAGAATTCATTATTAACTAAGCATTTAATTTACACTTGACCTTTTTCACTCTATATAGAACTGCCACTATTTCCTCAGTTTGGGAAACCACACTGTCGAGCTTATAGTCTTTATACTCTTTTTGTGCAAAACCAATGATCTTATCCTCCCTCTTCCCTGACTAGCTTTTGCAACACAGATTCCTTAGAGATTTTTAAGCCTTAATTTCAGTCCTCACTTTACCCTGAAAGTTTATTTTACAGGTTCTTTATGATCCACCACGTGACTCTGAGTACAGGCTTCTGGGCTTTCTTCCTTCCACTCTGTGATCTCTGTATAGCTCTCAATATTATCGATCCTTCTTGAGTACCTCAAGAAGAAGGTCAATATCTACAGCTTTTTCATCTCTTCTGAGCCCCACCTTACTGTTCTTTAAGCAGTTTCTTTGGAGTTTCTGTTTTCTTTGCCTCATTGATTATGAAAATTTTGAGAGGTCTTCTCTTTTTTGTCGTATGTGCACGTCTAGTTCTGAATATCACATTAATTCAGGTCACGCTGACTTTACGCCTTTTTCAACTAAGTTCCTTTTCCTGTTACAGATGGTTAGAGAAAGATCTGGAAAAAGAGGCAAAGCAGGCAAAGTGGGCCACAGACAAAATTGACCTGAAGAAATCGATCACTGAGTGGACTTAGTTTGTAGTTAATTAAGTAAGTTGCTATTGAAATGAATTGAGAACTTAAGCCAAACTGGTTATCAACATGTCCCTGAAGTCACTAAAAATGAGGGAAAATAACACAGAGTTGCACAACAGTGTATCTCAAAAGAATTTTGCAAGCGAGGTCAACATTATGTTTTGCGTCAGAGGTGGGAAAGGTTTCGTACAGAAAAGAGAAGTGATTTGCCCAATATTACTGGGAATATAAACTGTGTTCCCAGCCAATTGACCTCTTTGCTCAGCAACTCTGCTTCCAGTTTTCCCCTTTTTCATCTCAATCTGTCAGCATGACCTGCAAAAGTACAGGCTTGAGAGGAAGCCGAGACAGGAATAACATGGAGTGGACAAGTATTCACTGCCTTTCACAGTGAGTTCCTGAGATGCTCAGAAAGGCTCAAGGGAAAGACCAACCCCAGAATGGTAATGCTGATCTCATTTTCATGATGCCGGGGGAGACAGATTCAGGAAAGGGCTGGAGGACATTAATGAAGACTTGATGGGTATAATAAACTACGGGTTTTTTACCTTTGAGAAACTCTTCCCTTATTATGTATGTTATAATATATTTCCAAACATCAAAGGCCAAAGTCCAAAATTCAAAACCAGATTCTGTTTTGTGTCCCTTTCCTAATTCTAGTTTCTAACCAAAGTTTCCTAACTCCAGTTTCTAACTACAATGGCTAACTGTAAATGTGCTTTTTCTTTCTGACATTCATTCAATTAACACTTCTTATCCAGGTGTCTCCCTTTTCAATATCTCATCTCTGAGGAGGTGGTGAAGCTTGCACTTCTATCCCACCAGTCTGGAAATGTCTTTTCATTTACTTTGAGTCACTTTCATGTCAAAGTTATGCGTCCTCTATCTACGACTCTTTGTCTGACCTATGTATACTAAGAAGGAAAGTCTCTGCAATATACTTTGAGCACTTCTTGAATCTCTTGGTGCTTGGGAAAGAAATATAGTCCCGCTTCCAAAATCTTACAGTATATGAGAGAGACATCTCTGGTTCAACATCTTAAATTAATTCATATGGTGCAGTTTTAAATTTGCTTACAACATGCTAATTTAGATGGGTCTAGCTAGCAGAGTCTCTTTTTCCACAGCAGCTCAGCCCTTTTTCTGAATGCTTTCTTTTCCTGGCCACTTCCCAGTTAATTACAGCGTAGGACACTTTTTCCACAGAGACAGGTTCTCAGTCTTGCCTCTAGCACATCAGCACACGTTACGATGCACCTTGTCAGTGCTATGCTGTGCCTGAGGTCAGTCCGCTGACTTGTGCTTATATTTCTATTGACCTAAATAGTGATGAAGCACCTTTTCCCCCTTAGTTTATTTTCAGCCTTTTTTTCTTTATAACGCATGTAATTTCTATATGGTTAAGATCTTTTCCAGAAAACCAACAAATCTTACAAAATATTACAAATCTTGCAGTAATCCAACAGAGGTAGTAAAAAAAGGTAGGTAGGGTTTTGTCAAAGATTATGATTTCAGTTAATTTTAAAAGTTCATGGAGAGTTTGACTATGAAGACAAAATGGAGGCCTGACCCCTCTAAAGTCAGTGATAGATGCATTTGTACACCTGAATCAAATCCTTGTCCACCACATAATCCCTACAAGGAATAAGGCACTTAGACCTTCACAAATTCCAGCTTTATTGGATTTTGAGTTACCTTGAACTTGTATTTCACTTGGCTGTTTAAATTCACCACGAGACTCAACTGAAGATTTACAGATGCAGGTTACTACTTTTTTCATGCTCCCTACTGTTTGGAACTAGCCCTGTATTTTTAGGTGACCTAAAAATGATTCTAAAGGAAGAGACAGAGAATAATTTCATTTTACTCATTTTAATGCAGATATACCATCTAGACTTTCAAGAATTCTTGTAAATTAACCGTCTGAAGTGCCAGTGCAGATTCTGCCTATCTCAAAGTTGTTGTATATCAAACTTACAAATATATTCTAACACAAGGCCACTGGAGACCTGAGCAAAATTCCACAGCAGTCGATAGTAACCTTCCCATTTGTGTCTGTAAATACCCACTTACACATGTTGGTGTAATGAATCTGTCTGTTAAAATATGCAGAGTTCAGTACTCATAAAAATCAGAGCTAATTTTAAAAAAGTGCATTATTTTGTTGATATAGTCAGGGTTTTTTGCATCAAGAGTCTAGTTAGCTTTTGTTCAAAGGTGATTCAACTTCCTTTTAAGCATCTAACTTAGCTAAAGGAGAAGTTCATGGGAGACATGGCTCAATAGAGAGTTCTATTTCAGTTCATTCCATTTTGTAAGTATTTTTCTACCAGCTTGGTATTCAAGTGAATACTTTTTTTTTATGATTAAAAAAATAATCCCCAAATCTCCAAAAATTATCTTGCCTCTTGACTGGGATAAAGTGTTATTCTTCCAGACATTTTGTGTCAGAGAAGTAGGTAATGAATCTTTCTGATCTATCTTTGGAGCACTCCAGATAACTATGAAGAGCTGAATTGGGTGTCAGACAGATCAATAGCTTAGAGGTGATGGAGTCATTGGACTAACTCAGCACTAGCAGCAGGAAAGAAATGGTCACAGGGAATGGAATTACTATAAGGAAATCTAAGTGCTTTCAAAGAAATATAATAAAAGAAAATCCAAAGCGTTATTAGGGGTAGATTCTGCAGAATTACTATATACAGTCTCCCTCCAATGTATACCAGGTTCTTCCTAAAGAAGCACAGTGATTTATCTAAACAGGACCGAGGAACAGAAATAGATGATCAAAATGAAAATATACTGAATGTAGAGTGTTTGGAAAACAGTAAAATGTTCACATGCAGTTCTTCACCTTTTTCATATTACTCCCTCTATCTTTGCATTAACTATATAAAGGTTTTCTGGATCATCTCCAGCTTGAGCATATTTTCCTATTAGTAAGCTGACCTAAATTACATCTAATAAAGTAATAGTCTTAGAACACCAAATGCTATACAAGCTTTCAATTAACTTCAAGTAGACTTTTCTCATGTGGCCATTACTGCACTATCTGCACAGTTTTGTCAAACAAGCAGAGAGACAAATTGAGATTAATGATGGTTGGAGATAACATTTGGATTAGTATGAAGATTTTTCTCCTTTCTTTTTATGCTGTAAAGTCAGTAAAAATATCCTGAAACTATTTGCAAAGACAGGTTGAATTTACTGAGTAGATCTACCTGGAAAAGTAGTTTGGGGAAAACTCAGAAAAACAGTATTCAAAGAGAAGTAGTTCTCTCCTTTTTTTTTTTTTTCCTTGCCTGGGTCAAAGCACTCCTACAGGATACAGACCTTGGGTCCCATTTCTGCATATTTATGGAGGAATATGAATTCATGTGTCTTACTTCCCAACAGAGTAACTTATTTTTTGAAAGGGAGTTATAGAGCAAAACCTCTTAGCCCCTCAGGCTGAAACAAAATACACCCCCAGTCCTAGAAGACAGGAGGTAGGTAATTTCCCATGTTTAAGGGCAGAGTCTTGTGGTCTTCTTTGGTAAATCTTTAATCATAGGTATGAAACAGAGCTGTACCAATACTGACACTGAACTCATCTTAGAATCATAGAATCACAGCACCGTTTTGGTTGGAAGAGACCTTTAAGATCATCTAGTCCAACTGTTAGCCTGGCACTGCCAAGTTACCACTAAACCATGTCCCTCAGCACTACATCTACACATCTTTTAAATACCTTCAGGGATGGCAACTCAACCATTTCTTTGAGCAGCCTGTTCCAATGCTTCACAACTCTTTCAGTGAAGAAATCTTTCCTAATATCCAACCTAAACCTCCCCTGCCATAAATTGAGGCTGTTTCCATTTATCCTATCGCTTGTTACCTGGGAGAAGGGACTGATCCTTGTCTTGCTACAACCTCCTTTCAGGTAGTTGTAGAAAGTGATAAGGTCTCTCCTTCCTAACTCAGTTCACTAAGAGATGTTTATATTTCCAAACACATCATTTTGCCTTTTCCATTTACATAACTAGCTCTCATACTCAAAAATGCTGATTCAATTCACCATTGAGTAATTGAGACATATAGCTTTTGGGGATGAGATTGGTTGCTTTTATGAGATCACTTTGAAAGTGTGGTTATTTTAAATACAAAGGTGCTTGTCACTTTGCAGCAGCATGCATTCCTTCCTGGTACTCCAGGATTAGTCTAGTTTGTAGACTTGTTTGTGTTTTTTGTTTTTTTTTTTAACCATGGAGAGATTTATTAACCTTTTCCGTCACCAGGAAAGATTGTGTGAAACAGTGTGAAACAACATAACAGAATAATCATGGGCTGACATCTTGCCATTGCAATCCATACTTCTAAGTGAAGCTTGCACGGACAGGTGGTAGTTTTGCAATATGTCCGTGTGGCATTGTGATGCATTTATCAGACAGCTGTAATTGGCTATCATTCCACTCTGACTGGCTGCAATTTAATCCACTGACCAAGTGGCTCTTAAGCCCTGGAAATCTGCAGATTTCAGACTCAGTGCAGCAGAACCCAAGACAGTGATGTAGCCTCTACAGACGGAGACAAAGGTTTCCTTCACACAAAGGCAAAAAGAGCAAGATATTATGTCCCTGGGGAAACAGTGCAGTCTAAAGTTATCCATATCTAAAGATACAAACTTGTAATGACAAGTTCACACGAGCTGTATTTCGTCCTTCCGTGTTCTGGTGTTTTGTACTAGAAAGCTGGCTGGTCTGAAAAAATATGAACATGACCCATCTTTCGTTACAGGTGCCGCTGCAGCACTTTGTCTAAATTGTCTTGCATTCGGATTGTTTTTTCTTCTGTGCTCAGGAGTCTACTGTAGATCTCTCACTTGAGACTGCACTTAATTTAATAGAAATAAACACACTGCGACCCAGGCAAAACAGATAGATAACAGCTGGAAGTGAAACTACATATTTGATCTCCCTGAGGTTCCCGTTGAGAACTAGAGAAGAACCAGTTAGCAGAAATCATGAGTCTGAAGCCATTGTCCTGCTCCTATGCAGAGTGAAGACCTATGTCATTTCCTTCTCCAGTAGCTACTGATGGGCCCCTGTGCTGAGACTCGGAAACCCGGAGGAGGGTGTCTGGAGGAGAGCCCCGCAGCGCAGGGCTGCTGCTTCTCTCTCTTCCCTTGTACTCGGGGCACCAAGGAAATGCTTTTCCTGAAACAGGCTATGGCCAGTTCTGCAGCAGCAAATGGTTATATTTGTTATCATTTCATTTTTTGCATTCATCTAGTTATCAAGAAGGCTTTAAATAAATATTGTGTCAGTTCCTCACTTGATATTTTTTTGATATTCTTACTAGAGTGTGTATTTTTAAGATTGATGGACTTCTCCATGAGTTATCTTTATCTTATGTCAGCTTTCAATATCTTTGGAACAATTTAAACCAGTGTCAGCCCCATCTAATCTGATTTGAAGCGAATTGGCCATATTTTCTGTCAAAAAACATTTACAGCTGAAAGAACTCCAGCGATGTGTACATCTAACATAACCATGCTGACAAATTGAACAGAGTGGAATGTCGTCTCCTACTTGCCCACATCCCTGTGCATCAGAGTTGCTTTCCCCATGTCATAGCTGCACTCAGGTAAGCAGATGAGCTAGCTCAGCATTTTTTAGGCTACTTCATACCGTGCTCTCCACTGTGGAGGCAACTCCAAGATGCATCCCTTCCTGAAAAGCATTGGCTGCATTGGACTGGATAGTAGGAGTGCAGTTGCTATTACAGGCTTTGAGGAGATAAAAGTTAGAGCAATCTCTTCTTGAGGTCACTTGGTACCTTTTAGAGAACAGAGAGGTTTCCATGTGTCTCTGAGCATAAGGCCAACGGCTTTGCCTGGATCTGGTGTGAGGAAATAAGTGTTCTGCTGTACTGGAGCCAAACACAGTATCGTCATTCACAGAGCTGAAGTTGCTCTTGAGCAGTTTAAAAATGCAAATGTTCTCTACTTGGAGCAAACCCCATGAGATTGGCTCCACCTGCTTTGCACAGATCTGACTGCATAATGCAGCTAAGCTTACAGATGTTCTCCAGTGCAACACAGCCTTCCCTATAATGTTTGAATTTGAAATTTAAGCAGCCTAACCTATTCTGATCTCCCAAGTCCATGTCTTTTGGATGGTTCAGTCTAAATGTTTTCACCGTTCCTAAATCCTTCTGCAGCGAATGTGGATGATTCCCTATATGTGACATGGTTTCCTACATCTGAAACTGGGACCATTGCAAGCCTCGTTACAACGGAAACTCTCATCTTCAGTCTACATTGGCTTGGCATTTTACTTTGGGGTCTTGTCTTTTACTCCGTTTATGTCCAATTTCCATATGCATCATGCACAGTGATCAGTTTCTTGTGAAGATCATGTCTAAACACTTTGGATGGTTCACGCACATTTTCATTCAGTACAGAAGTCAGTCGTACAGTTCTCACTGGGAACTCAAACCAATTGCCTGTGTCACTGATACTGATAATCTGATAACCTAATTTTACAGCCTATCATCTGTTCTAATCAGCATGGAGCATGCAGAGTGCAAGAATATATAGGCCTTTAGTATAAGGCTCCTCCATGGGAGCCCTTCTATGGGACCCTTCAACCCCACGTGCTGCAGGATTTTCGTCTTCCTTAGTGACCCTGAGACTTGCCTCAGAATAGAGCCTGTTCACTGATGTTCTTCAGAGATTTACTTATCCACTCCTCTGACTTTTTTGGCTCTCTAGTTCTGAGGGCTGAATTGTCTTTCCCAAGTACCATAATATTTGTTCAACTTGTTTACAAATATGCACGTGTGCACAAGCAAACACACACAAATGTATTATGGTTTGAAAGCATATTTTTGTACAGTCAAAAACATTCACTATTGTGGTCTCAGCCTTGATTCACTATCAGCTGGTATTCTGAACACTGACGCACGCCGTAACAGAAAACTGTAAAATACTATTTTGATATCATGATGAGAGAGCTGGGGATGTTCAGCCTGGAGAAGAGAAGGCTCCGGGGAGACCTTATAACAGCCTTTCAATATCT
>BJBW01001141.1:20560-55690 GCA_004320125.1 Scolopax mira
GGGGTTGGAACTGGATGATCTTTAAGGTCCCTTCCAATCATTCTATGATTCTATGATGATTGTGCAAGGGTAAGGGCAATGATGGTAGTGGCCCTCAAATAAAGGCTAGAACAGTCAGGAAGGTGAGGGGCTCAATGAATTACCTTTAATTCAAGAGCCTGTGATGCAAAAATATGCAGAATCTTTCACTTGGATCTCAAACTATACAGTCTATTCTAAATGATGCACATTATATCAATTCTTATTTATCTAAAATCTACACCTATGTATGTTACAAATAATATTCCAGTCCTCTCATCAGTGAAAGCCACAAATTCATCCAGACAGTAGTTGTGTGTTCTCCATCTCCTTCAAAGTATTTTCAGAGTAACAGTTCAGAAGCAAGGAAATACAATGTCTTCAAACAGCTTCGGGAGAAAGGTATTAAATTTATGTCATTCTCTCCAGCAACACTGAAAATGGTTTATGACAAGAAAGAAAATCATATTTTTTTTTATGTTTCCTCAGTGGTTTCAACAGTTTTGGAAGAGAATCTTGAAATGGAGAGACAAATGCTTCTGTGTTTTTCTTTTACTGATATGGATTAAAAATAAACTAACTAACTGCCTGTTTTCCTTTTTGTCTGTAAAATTTTACTTTTTTTATGATCAATAACTCCGCTTCTTTCAATCATCTTGAGGTGCTCAAAAAGTCCACTGCTCTGTTGGATGTTTCATTATTGCACTCCAGTATCTGATAGCTGGAAGCATTAAGCATGTAGAACAAGAAACAAAACTAATTTTCCAACATTTTACAACATCCTCCTTGGAGTGTTCTAAGGAAGCGAAAGAGGCAATATGGCCTTTCCAGCTATGGCAAGTCTCTTAGCCCAAGGACTGACTCTGTTCCATGGAATCTTGACCGAGTAGGTCCCACGAGGTAACTGAGCTGCAGTGATGTTGGTTTCTCATGTAACTCAACCTCTTATAGATGGAAAAAGGGCTGCTAAGTCCAGCATCATTGGCTTTCTTTTTTTTTTTATGTGTGTATTTTTGGTTGCAATCTGTCCACTTAAAAAATTTTCACCAATGGGCTTCCCTCAGTCATATAAATGTGTCAAAAAAAATGATACTCTTGAAAGAATGTTGGGTTTTTTTTAACTTAAAATTAGAAGCAGAATATTTTCTCTATTTATTTATGGCAATTTACATGGAACCATATCTGTTTATTACCCTAAAGCCCATTGTCTTGTGAAGGGATGACAATGATCACTTGCACTCACACATTAAATGATTCCTAGCTATTGTCACTTTCACTTCAATAATTACAAGACTAACAAGGAAGATGAATGTGAATTGTGTTGAATATATCTCTAGATCAGATGAATAGTGTTAAAAAAAAAACAAACACATAGATAAATATGTTCTTGAAAGAATCCTTTTGACCATGGTGGAGCTAATACAACCAAATTTTACAGATGTATGAGAGACAAGAATGAGATGGTGTGTATAGATATCTCTATACCTTCCTCACTCATTTTTGAAACTCACAATTTGTATTTTAAGAATCCACTAGTCCACTAGATACTACATTTAACTGAGAGAACGAGGTGAAGTGCCAGGTCTTACGAAGTATCAGATCCTAAATGATCTTTAGAAGTGTCAGATGAGAAAACATGTCTCTCTTCAGAGTTCATGGAAGTTGTTTTCCTTGTAGACACTAACATTTGACTGACTGAATAATTTGGACAGAAACATCTGTACGCTCATAGTCCAGTAATGTTTCAATTCTTCTTTTGCCTTTAGTGCCTTTTCCTTAATAAAGTGGCAGCTTACTGGTTTTTATGATATGGAATTTATAAAGCTTTTTTTTTTTTTATAAGGCAGATATATTTATGGAACTTAGTGACAGCATAAGACCAGTTACTACATCTTATGCAAAGCTAAGAAAGCTCTCCAAGAAGCACTGTCATTTATTTGTCAGGCAGAGCAACCAAGCAATCTCTGCCTGGTAACCCTGGCTGCACTGATTTATGCTGATGTATGGAAGGCATAATCTTCTGCAGCAATGATATTTTTCAGAAAATATAGCATTAATAGTAAAGGCCACAAGGTTTGTGTTGACCTGATGGTGTGGGCACTCAGGACTTGTGTCCCTGTACTGATTTGTTTCAGTTATGATATCAATTATAGCAGCTTAAATGTCTTTTACTTTAGGCTTTAGTTTAGTAAAATCAAGTAGTTGTTTCGTGTGTGAACTGAACTTTCTGGCTGCAGAATAAAAGGCAATGTGGGAGACTGCAGACACAGGGCAATACCAGGGGTCCCACATGAGAAGCACCAACTGGAGTTGATACAATCACAAATCACAATCACAACAAATCACAGGCAATCAGCATCACTACCTGCTTGGGACCTTGTAAATCAAGTAAAATCAGCCGTGGAGCTAACAGAAAACTGATTGATCGGGACTCAGGAAAAGAAAGGGTATGTGAGCTGACTGTGTTAAAACGCATTTAAAAATAAACCCAAGTGTACTCAACACCAAGGAGACAGCAGCCCCCACCCTCAATATTGCACTTTTCCTGCTGATGCCTCAGGATGCCAATGTCTCGCTGTAACCCATCCCCCTCTTCTGCTTGAGGAAGAGAGAAACCATCAGCTGGGGTCCCTCAGGAATATTGTACAGGGAGTGCAACACCAGAAGAAAGGGGAAGACAGTAAGAAGCTTTTGTATAACGATTTTACCTGTATTATTAATGAAGCTTTTCTGTATTAATTTGTTTTGTGGTTGTTGGTAGCACTGTAACCGAACTAACAATAGATATTTGTCTTCTGATCAGCCTGGTGAGGTTTCAATTAGGCTGACAAAACCCCCTCAGCTCTGCATGTTTGTTCCCTTTTGCCTGTACCAAGACTTTGAGTGTTACTGTCGATACCAAAATGGGAACTGGAGAACTTTCCAAAACTCTTCCAAAGAGGTAGTGAGCAAACTTACCACCTCTTGGTGTTACCCACAGATATTAGTGAGACTTGCACGGGAGAGGGAATGTTCTAAGTAGTTGGCTGAAGGTAGCGCATACTTCTGAGTCATATTAATGACTGAGCCCAATAATCATAGCAAATGCAGCAAATGCAGATGAGAAGAGGCTCATAATTTTGACGGATGGACTTTGTTTCATTGCTATTTGTAGCTTATTATACGCTCTGTGTTTTTATGGGAATGGGGCACATCAGCTGGCAGAAATGTGGCTGTTTGTTTTGTCCTGGCAATCAAGGTGGCAAGAGAGTCTCTGAAGAGAGGCACGATCACACATTGCCCAGCAGCATTTGGACACACACAGCTAAAGCATCTTCTAAGGTGTGACAGTGTCAGAGCTCAGCTAGCCCGCAGCCTGAAACACGACTGGGCATTTACAGACACTTCAAAAGAGGAGGAACAGACACGCGGTTAAGAATTTGAGGTGACTTTTTAGAAAGGACTTTTTCTAGGGACCCAGCAGGAACTACAGTTTGCTGTAATGGAGCATTTGACTTTCTCTTTTCCTTTTAAAAATTATTATTTTTTAAAATTTCTTGCATTGCTTAATACCACAGATGATATTTCTCTTTTACTTTAGTCCCCTCGTTGATGGTAGATATTTTCATTGAGTAGAGCACAATATTGGTACTTGATTCATAACAGGTCTTCCTGAATTTGCCTTTTTGAGATCCCATGTTTTCTAAGAACAATAAAAGAATGGTCCTTATAATCAGAAAATGCCTTAGGCAATGTGCAGTCAAGGGATGCTCTCATCACTGGAAAATACATAAAATGTGCAAGTTTGTCCTAACTATGTTCTATCATCTCTTCATTTTTAAATGTTTAAGAGTATGCAGGGATGAAACGAGGAAAGCCAAGGCCTCCTTGGAATTAAACCTGGCAAGGGATCAAAGTCAACAAGAAGGATTTTTTCAAGTGTATTGGAGGCAAACTAGAGGAAATGTGGGCCCCTGTTGAGTGACAGAGGATGCAGAGAAGGTGGAGTGGCTGAATAAAGCCTTTGCTTCAGTCTTTACTGCTCAGACCAGACCTCAGGAGGCCCAGACTTTGGAGGTAACAGAGAAATCTCCAGAGGCCCTTTCCAACCCCAAATCATTCTGTGATTCAGTGAACCACCTGAACTCCGTCCCAATTTAGTCACTGCTTGCACATCACTCCTCTTAGCCTCCCTAGCACAGAATCATACAATTCTCACATAATATTAAGAAGCAATTAACCACAGAATGAGGATGTCAAAAAAGTGGCATATTCATTTGGTACATTTCTACCTGGGATGAACACTTGGAAGCAAGCAGGGGAACTCAGAGCACAGGAGTCCAGAGGAAGGTGAGGGACAAGGAGGGAAGGGGATGGGGGATAACACAGGGCAGGGCGCAGATCCCTTAAGCTTTTACCTTGACAGTTGAATATATACCTCAAAGATAATTCGTGTATTTATTCAACTTTGCCAGTTGAATACACATCTTGAATATAATGTATGTATTTTCCACTGTTGCACTAGGACCAATGCAGTGATTAGCTAATACTACTACATCCCAATTTAGGCAATAGGGTGTAAAACTAGGTACTGATTCCTCTCAGTGCTTCATGTATAAATTGCATGGCGGGGGGAGGGGGGAAGAAAAAAGCTCTGTCTTCACCCATGTCAAAGCCATTCAAGTGACTAAACCGGAGGTTTGAAATCTAGAATGGGAAAATTTTGTTTCTTTCTACCACCTTCTGCCTGCAAGACTCCCACTCTGCATTTCTGTGGAGTTGTCTCTATGGAGAGAAGAGTCCTATTAGTGTCCGTATTCTCTCCATCTTTCTCTCCCCTTCTATTTACTCTTCTCTTTTCTACCTATCTTGATTTCCCTTCTTCTCTAACCTCTTTTTCTGGGTTGCACATAAGCATATCTCTGTACATAATCTTTCAGTGCTGGCTAATATATTTGGTGATAATTTCCCAATCCCTCACAAAATGGGAAAGATAAATTCTTTCCCCATAATTTTCCTTCTCAATTTACTTCTGCTATTTGAATTTTTCCTTCCCAGTACTTGTATATCTTCTTGCTCATTCTATTACCCTATTTTTGCTTTTCCTTTCCATTTCTCCATCCTCCTCCTCCTCTCTCTGTTGTCTCATCTGCTACTTGTTTGTTGTAATCTGCTTCACTTATGCCAGTGAACACACTAGAAAACCACACCTCACAGTGGGTAACGTTTACCCAAATGCCTCAGGGAGGGAGAATGCCTGAGTACTTGCAACAAAAGATGTCTAAAATAGAAGTAGGGGGAGAAGAAAAAGAGGAAAGAAAATTATGTGGAGCTGCAATTACTGTAAGTCTTTCTACTGAGGTGGTTGGATGATATATGTCTGAATCAGAGAGCCTTCCCAGGCACAGGTGTGTAAAGCCACCTCCGCAGAGTAACTCAGATTTTTTATGTCCTTTACAAATGCTCTCGAGCTGCACCATGGTTTGAACAACACTTACGTTTACCTTCTGAAAAATGTTGTGAAGAAGTATTGCCACCGCATTTACATTTTTATAGCATGGCTTGCTCTGAAAGTGTTAGAGGAGATTGCCTGGCTTAAAGCCTGGCGCAATGATTCCTGGAGGATATTTTTTCCTGCAGTATCCAACTACCATATGGAGTGCCAAGCAGCATAAAAGAGATTTCAGAAGCAATTCCATGATTACAGTTACTATACGTTAAAGGCACAGAAGAACTATTGCAAATTATCTGTATGGTTCTTGCATAATACATTACTTTGCTCAGATCACAGATGACAGACTTCCATTACAGATCATTTTTATTTAAATGCATGGCCATCTTTTTAAACAAATTATTCCTAGCAGCAGAACTCCTGTGATTCTAAAAGTATCTCGTTCCAGCACTGCCATTAAATGCTTCCTGAGTGACCTTGAGCAAATCATTCCTGATCCCACTGCCCTGGTTGCCATCCATCCTGTGGTCTGCCTGCCTTAGGTATTCAAGCAGTGACAATCTCTCTTTGGAGCAGAGAGATCATTTAATAACTTTTTTAATTCTTAATGCAATGGAACCAATACTAGTGTCTAGGAACTTCTGTACTAAATACTTATTAACAATTATAATTGATCATACTAATAGAATGAGTTTTGGAACACAACTGCCAAGCAAAAGTAAGAGTTAATTATTTAAAAGATTTGAACCTGAGGAGGAGTTGCAACAGTTGAGGACCATACAAATAAAATCACCTGTAAAGACTGTGATTGAAATGTCTTGGCACAGGGAGAGGATAAGAATCAGTCAGAGGGAGGATAAGAATCCAGTTCTCCATAGCAACCTTCAGCTCCCTTAGATATGAAGCTATTCTTTTTTCTCCTTAAATCATGTGATATTTTTTCTATGATCACTTCCTTCTGTGCAACTTATTTCTGTCCACAGTCACTACCCAGCTCTTGGGCAGCACTTACTGCTCCTCCTGTCAATCAGCAGCACTCTGGTCTATATTCCCCTCAGAACCCCTTGCATTTTTTCTTTCTTTGCTCTTTGTTACCTTTTGGACCTTGTTATTGGACTTCTAGTTTGTAAACTCAGGAAGCCTGTGAGAAGTATTTCAGTTCTTTCCCAAGACTGCCTGAGTAGATGTACGCCCTTCAATCCCTGGAATAAGTGACGTTCTAAAACTCTTGTTTGGTTTTCAGAGGACATATACTCTATGAACTTAGTAAAGTAGATGCCTTATGGTAAACAAGAAGTACCATCTTCTCTTTAGACAAGAGAATGTAATTTAAAACTGCACCAAAGCACATAAGTGCAAAATCGCGGAATTAAGATTACACAGACAACTTCAGTCCTGGCATTTTTTGACTTTCCAGAACTCCAGTGGGCTAATGAGATAATACTGTTCTCTTATCCTAGGGCTTTTGGGGTTTATGGAGCTTCCTAGCTTTAAAAGATAAACAAGCAGACTCCTTCTCAATCTTCCATTTTGAAATCCCACTATATTTTATGGACAACCCTCTAAAATTCAGAAATCATGTTTTTTTCCCTCAGTTTTCTAAAGGGATTCTAAAGCATTACAGTAGTCACAGCCTTTTCATTTTACGTTGGTTTATTTTCACTGCACTTGTTTATCCCCTCTCTTCTCTCCCCACTTCTGTTGCAGTCTCCCTCCCTCAAACACCTCTTGCTGCCTCCTCCTCTACTGCTTCAAATCTGCCCACTTGGTTCCTCTTGCCAGCATCTCTCTCTCTCCTACTCATCATGCCAGCATTCCTCTGTACAGCTCCCCCAAGCCTTCCTCTTCAAGCTCCAAAAGCAGCTTTGCAACGGGCTGCTTTTTCCCTTGGGCATCAAGACATCATAGCACTTTTCCTCCTTTGATTTCCTGTAGCCAAGCACACTGTTCTCTGGTGCTATCAGATACCGTTTTGGGGACACCTGAAATGCCTAGGACACAGTCAGTCTTCAAAAAATTTTAGCTATCAACCACTAATAAAACTCAGCATAACGTACAGAGTCTGAGATTTTTCAGAAATTCTTATCTTAGCTGTTTATGGGATAGTTTTTTCACAGAGGTGCTTACATGTGTGTATTTTATAGCGATGCTACTGCACATCCTGCTCCATGGGGTGTGAGACCTAAAATCTTTTCAAAGAGGCAACTTTAAGTATAAGAAAAAAAATAATAATAAATTCTACACTGAGATATTAATGCTAATTTAGCTGAAATTTTATCCCCTTTACATTTCAGGCAGAGACCAATGATGAACCTAAATGATGAACCTAAAATAATTGGTCCAGTCATATTTAGACAAAGTTGTAAACAAATGAAAACTTGGGTTTGTAATAGAAATTAGAAGATTGTTTTTAAATCAGATTTTTGCTGTCTGTGCTCTATAATGTGAGATGTTCATCCTTTCCCAGGTTCTGTTGTCTCAGTGCTAACTGGTGTGACTGGGATGAAGCTGTGAACTGCATTTATGGACGCAGAGGATCTCAAATCTAGAGTGAGCATCTCTCAGAGAAGGATCAAATTAGAACCACAGCTTGAAATACTATTTCCAAACAAGCTTTTAGAATCATCAGAATATGTCTGCCTTGCAACTATGAAATAGAAGTGCAAGACAGTCTTTATTGTAGCCTGGCTGCCAGGGAATAACCTGTTAGAGCTGCTCACACCGGCGCCTGCTGTCACTACCCAGGGCCACAGGCGAGAGACAGCTTTGCTCCTGCCTCTCAGCACAACCTGTGTTTGCTACAAGGCACCCGTCTCACACTTTGAAATTCCTGACTGCAGCAGAAAAATGCCCTTAATAAAGTAAAACTGATGAGAAGAACAGAAACGACACCTCCCCTTTGGAGAAAGCAGGATTGGAGAACAAAGTTTTCAACCTCACCAGGACTGATCATTACTGACATTTCTGAGCTGATGATGAAGGAGAAAGAATTAAATCTGTAGTAAGTCAGATAGGTAGCTTTCACCCGGCAACCAAGAGCCTTTAGGACACAGCTGTGAGCTGAAGAAGCACACTGGAAGGGCCTGATCTCAACATGCTGGAGTTAATAACACCCCTTCTGATTTCAGAAAAAAAACACCTTAAGGACTTGTTCCTTCTACTCCTACTCCTATTCTCCACCTCCCACTCCTGACATATCATGAGAAAAAATCTCAGACACATGATGGAACAGTTGATTTTTTTTTTCTATGACCCACTCAATCAGAAATTAAAGAAACCACCAGAACAAGCCCGAGCGCCTTTAGTGCCCTTGCACGAGACACCGTCCAATTCTTCCTGTCGTATTGTAGATGTTACACAAAATTCTGCATCAAAGATTTGTTTTCTTGGATTTTGTGAGAAGCTAAAAAAAAAACTAAAAAAAGACAGGACAAATGGCCAGCAAGTGAATTTCACTTCCATGAAAAACAACATGACGGAAGATAAATGTATTCTGTAAAGAAGACAAAGTTAAGCCATCTTGTTTTCTGTCTCTTTCTCATACAAACTATGCAATAGAAAAAGATCATAAAAATCTCTCTTGTAGACAACTATGCAGCAATACTAAATAATTCACTAGATTCCTCCCGCAGACCATGGCAAACGTAGCATATGTTTGCGTTTGCTGAGTGGGATCACAAAAAAATAATACACTATATAGTTGAGTTTATTTCTAAACAGAGTGATGGAAATGAGGTACAATAATAAGAATTATCTTGGTATTTCTCAAATATTTAAAATATAGCTTCTTACTTTGTATTTATTAAAAGGTGTCTGTAACATTAGTGTTTCCAAATTAATTTTAAATCCTCATTGAATTGAATGGGAGTTCAATTCTGAATTGGAAAAAATGACAAAGATAAAATATCATGGTCAGGCCACATCATTTAAAATTATTGACTGTTCTCCTGCAATTTCTTTAAAAGGGCAGTTACCACCTCTAAATCATGGAAACTAGGCAGAAAGCAGAATCTATTTAACTATCCAAAATTTTTGCTTATATATTGAGGGTTTAACAGGACTTCTGTGCAAAAGAAGTAAGTGCTAGAAAGTGACACAAAACTGTGCCACCGCTTGCAGGAGGAGCTGCTGGTGGTGAGTACTGAAGAAATGAGTCAACGATTGCTTAATGAATACACCTGCTTAATGAATACACCTGGAAGTCTGTACAAACCCCTGCTTTTCTACTCGGAACAAGGCAATTGACTGACTGGCTTGTTTCTCTTTCAACAATACATGTCTGGGCTGTTCCGACAGAAACTCTTCAAGGCAGAGATTATCCTAATTGGGAAACACTGGGTGTTAGTACAGGTCCTACCAAAAATCTTCTCAATCCCTTCAGTTCCACCTAGAGGCACAAGCACACAACAGCATGAGGAACACTCCAAATGTAGATAAGGACTATGAGGGGACAGAGAAGATACTGCGGCTCTTCTGGTCACAGGGAAAAACATGACAAGTGTGGTACCACAAAACTATGAATTCTATGGATTTGTGTGTTGGTGGCTGATTTGCAGATCCAGCAGAAGCTTTGTTTAAAACATTTATAAGCCTGTTCCTGGGCAGATCCTCTTGTGTCTGAAATATCAGAGCTGAGCTGCAGCCTTTCCTGCAGTTGCCCCACTCATTACCCATCCAGGTCAGGACGGGGACACAGCCAGATACATATATACTTGAACAAAGAGAAAAACACAGTGTGGACACGAGTTCCATTTCCTGAGGTCAGTTTGGTCAAACTGAAAGGTCAGTTTGTCACAGGAGGCAAAGATGAGTATCTTTAAATGTCTGACTAAATATACCTCCAGATGATTTGGTTGAGGGTTTCTTTTCTCCTATATCTACAGAGAACTTGGGATTAAGCTACCGAAAAGGAAAATGTTACAATGATAAAGCATTTCTGTGAGTAATTTTTAAACCTGTGAGGATCACTAATCTTATTTTATGTCTCCTGGTTTTCCAGTATTAATATCCACTCATGCCATGACCACTGTATTACTCTTTTGAATGTTATCTTAATGATAAACAATCATGCTACAAGATGCCAAAGGTACTTGGAAACGGATACTCCAAATGCACAGTGCTGAAGTTCACACAGATGTGACATATTCAGCACAAAGTGTATAGGTCACGTTCTCATCTGACACGGTCTGGTGTTGCTTGACAGATTTCAAGCTACACTTAATTATAGCAGATGTGAATCTTCCTGTATATGTACTAAAACTCATTAAGCCAAGCATCGGTATTGAATCCTAGTCAATAAATAGGAAAAAAATGTAATTTCTGCCTGAAAACACATGGGTTGCTTATATTTGTGTTATTTCATTTGTCTTTTATTGGTTATTAGTCTTCTGTAGAGCTATTTCCTGTGTAAAGTAGAGGTACGGGAGGGAATTCAACACTTTTAAGACTTGACTCTTTAGCGTTTGTACCCTCAGAAGATCAATTGTTCCAGAAGCTTCTGATGTAGCTTTTCTCCCAGAAAACTCAGAAAACCTTTTGCTCAAATCTGACTATTTGCTCAGGTGAATAATCTTTTGCATCAGGTAACAATCTTTCATATCTTCAACTGAAGAAGAACTCATCTTTCTATTTAGTTTGATTTTATTGAGTCAATTTAGGATCACCGAATCCAAGGTTATTTCATGCAAGTCTCTCTTTTGCAATCAGTGTATTTATCACTTACCGAACCCAACTTTTGAAATGACAATGTATAGCATTTAGTTCATGAAAATAAAAATTTCTATCAGCTCTACTACTACCCTACTGTTTGTGCACTACAGTTTTAAGTCATATTTATCTCCCTAGTAACTTTAAAATAACCTCATTGAAGGTCATATCTGACATTTGTATTTAAGGATATCTAATTCTATTTCATTAGAAGCTACTTTGCCAGCTTTTCCCAAATCAATTTTGACTCAAATAGATTACCACTTACTTCTTTGTCCTCCTCCACATCATTAATGTGCAGTATTACATCATAGTTGTCTGATTTAATCTCTGTCTCCTCAATTTATAAATGGTGAATCTACTCTGGCTGAAAAATATAGTCCATCACTTATAGAAATAGTTATATTTACTTAACTGTGCCCTGCTCAGTTGGAACTGATGCACTTTCTGTCCTAATGCTATAAGTCTACTTGAGATCTTGTAAGTCTTAGTGACACTTCTGCAACTCTTCTGCAACTCTCTCAACAACAAACCCCAAACCACTAGTGGGGTGCCCAATGAACTGTTTTGCCTGTTTATTTTAATTTTTTTATACTATGTTTGCTTAAGGCATGATAAAAAAAACCCAAACAAACCCAACAATCATTCCAATATGTTTGATAATCCCCAAAGTCCTAGCTAGGGGAATGCACTCAGCTATTGGACTCACTCAGAACTCACTCTATTTCTAATGAATCAACTTCATTTAGTCCATTCATAAACAACATAGGGGATACAAGTGGCCTGTACTAATATTCCTTATTCTATATATGCCCAGGTATAATTTTTTGTAAGGTTTGAATTTCAGTCAAACTGAGAAATTCAATTATACAACTTGTTAAAGTCTAGGAGGCAAAGATATGCACCTAGAGAGATGAGAAGATCTGTGTCTTTTACAGCAGAGAGATAACATCGTTTCCTTGAAATGATACAGAAGATTTAAGAAATATAACACGAACTGAAATATCAGGAAAAAATATTGCTTAGAGGAGCATTTGCTGACCAGAAAAAGCAGATGTCTATTGTGTACTAGCAGTGCATGGAAACAGATGACTTTTTAAAGAAATGCTGAGTCGAGAACTTTTCTATGTTTTCTTGCCTGAAAGTGTCTCTCTGTAAAATCTAATTTGTCCAGTTCCACCTAAAGGTTACTCTTAGAGTTTTTTTGAATGCTCATAATATAAACATGAAAATAAACTGCTATATTAAAGTAACTTTTTTACTCCCAAATCACTGTTGATAGCCTGCAAAACATTTTTTCCAGCACTCCTACTGATTTTAAGTGGAAGACAGGCAAGTCTTAGGGCAGAATACTTTTCTTACTTCTGGGTGTTAATTCATATCAACATTTTATACACTGCTTCCACTTCCACTTCTCTACTAAAGGGAGAGAGGTGATTTCATTGTCCACATCCAGCATCTTTGGACAGATTCTTCCACTTCTGCATTGAAGCCCTGAGCAGGGCCACTGGCTCCCTGACGGGGAACCCTCACCAGCAGCAAACAGAAAGCCAAGCCGATACCAGGGTAAAGTGTGTGCGTACATATGAAGACAGTAAATTATTTGAGTCCTCAGGAAGGCAAAAGGTTTTATTATTTCAGTCTGTAATATTAAATGAATTCATATGAATGTGCACTTAAATATGCTTAATCATATATCATAGTCTCAATCATATATAGTAATTTGGGGAATTACTATATCCCCAAAAAGTATTTTTATTTTACTCTAAGAAAGATTGTTAATTTGCCATGATACAGCAGTGATTTGTCTCAGTTCCTGACATGATTTGTTCCATTTTACAGCATCAGAGCACACTATCCTGCCTGTGCTGAGCCAGGCTGCTACCAGTGTCCAAAGCAGGAAGATGAGGGCTGTGTAGGTGTATCCTATTCAGCCTGGAGAAGAAAAGGCTCTGGGGAGACCATATTGCAGCCTTTCTGTGCTGAAAGGGGGCTCATAAGTTAAACGGGGACAAAGTTTTCATCAGGGCCTGTTGTGATAGGAGAAAGGGGAACGGTTTTAAACTAAAAAGGGGACATTCAGACTAGATATAAGGGAGAAATTTTTTACGATGAGGGTGGTGAGACACTGGAACAGGTTGCCCAGAGAGGTGGTAGGTGCACCATCTCAGGGAACATTTGAGGTCAGGTTGGACGGGGCTGTGAACAACACCTGCTCTAGTTGAAGATGTCCCTGCTCATGGCAGGGAGGTTGGACTAGATGACCTTTGATGGTCCCTTTCAAAAAGTATTTCATGTTTCTGTGATTCCCCAGGGACTCCACACTGCAGCACACTGTGGTGACTACGTGTAGCAATACTTTCTGAATGCTGTTTTTCCCTCTGAATCGAGATGTCTTTGGAGATAGCTAGCATCTGCAGTGATTCTTGAAATGTTGTGATCAACATTACAGAGCACTGGATAGGAAAATCAAGGGAACTAGAAATAGCAAACTGTGGGATGCTTCTTGGGGGGTGTTATTTTGCAGTTCATCACAAGTACAACACTGAAATATTGCCATTAGTTCCATATACTTGTTGCTGGTTTTATGCATAAATACTTAAAAATGAGGATAAAAACCATCTCCAAACTAAACATCATCATCATCACCTTCTTGATATTAATATTTTCTCCTGTCAATGGGAAGGTTTTCCTCCTTACATTCAAAACCATGCAGAATGGTAAAAAACAAACTATATATCAGCAAATATGCTAAAAATTTTTGCATATATCTCTACGCTTATGAGGGGATCTGGAAAATCTGAGGATACATGATTGTGTGCTGTTAACAGAGCCCCCAGGCCTGTTTGCACATTGGTAATACAGAATATAGGATCTATACTGTTTTTAAATACATTTAAATAAATCTTCAATACCAACCATGGCATTCACAAAGTTATGCAAGGTTATGGTTTTCAAAATGCCACAAAAGCTAAATATCAGACCCTTTTGTGTTCAACAGAAACCAGCTGTTGTCAGGAGAATGGACTGACTGCACCACTTACCACCTTCATACTCATCCCTGCCTGGGAACAATGATGACAAATGGAAGACTGATAATATATTAATGTGCTCTTTCTTCCTAAGTGAGACTGTAACAAGGGCAGAAGATGCCTCAAAGGTGCTTTTGGGAACATAATTAACCTTGTAGGATCACATTTGCCCTTTTTTTTTTGATTATCCACAGAGAAAGAAGAGAAAAGGTAAAACATTACTTTGTTAACTCCTGATTCTCACTACAAACTTTTTGTTAGAAACTCAATATTCTTTATTAGAGCACGTCTTATTCTCAATGAGGCCTCATTTCTCATTTTATACCATTCAAAAATGTCTATCACTTTCATTTGATATTTCCAGTATTAATGTTGTTGATTGCATTGCCTGTCCTCTACAAGAGACTGATACCTCCTGCGTTGCCACTGGAGTTAATTCTACCCTTAGCAATGAATTTTATTTCTTACTTAGAGTGCTGCTAGGGATCTCGTGCAGAGTCTTTGCCTTCACCTGCTCTGAAGAGCATCAGTTTCTCCTGTCTCCTGTAAATAGATCCTGAAATTGTCCTACACAGTTGTATTAAGTTATCTAAATTAAACCTTTAATATTAAATCTTAATCAGTGCCTATTCAAAGATATTTCCATATCAATTATTTCCAACTTCCTAGCTCTATGCAGATTTCTGGCTCAGTGTGGTTAACAGAAAAGGATAGCTGTGAGTCACTTATTGTAGTTCTTGCCTCTAATTGTCTGTCCGGGACATTTTGGCACTAAGTTTAAGAAAAATAAATCATCCTGCTGCATTTAATGGCCTCTGTTTTAGACTTCTGTACTCAGACACTTGAAAAGCAGTAAATCTGCCAAAAAACCAAAAAAGGTGCTTGAATCTTTTCTTGTATTAACAAAATACTATTCTCCCATTTGTAAAATGCCTCCTGTTAAACAAAATCAAAGAAACAAACAAACAAAAAAACAGAAGGGAAAATATTAAAAAATACCAGCTGTAAAACTTGCTACTGATGATTTATACTTCAAAATCAAACACAATATATATCAAAAGCTTGTCCACACTTGTCCCAAAACACTGACCTGGGCATTCCTTGGCTTCTGTGATATATATTTTCTCAGAGACAATCACATTAAGCAAAATAAACTGAAAATGTAAAGGTCTAGACAAACCAAAAGGACAAATAGTTGTATAGGTTATAAAATGCCATTTGGGTAATAGTTTGAGCTGGGAGGTTATAAAAGAAGAGTATCTGCAAAATAGCATGCCCAGTACAAACTCCATATATAGCAGAATGCCCTAGAAACCACCTTCTCGCGTCACTCCAGATCCTCCTGCTTCTTCCCACAACCCTCTGAACAAGCAGCTTCTTTGTTCTCCTGAGATTCAGTGACGCAATAGTGATGCTTTTTCTCTGAGAGTTCAACGTGTATCGTCACTTTTAGGTCGCCGTGCACCTACACACCTACACACCACTCTGATGGGGTTCCTCAAAATGACACACCAGACAGTTAATTCTAGGGTCTAAATCCCGGGGTTGTGGACCTAAAAGTACTCTGTGCTCTAACGCCGGCTGAAGCACTGACTCACTGGTATTTACACACTGTGTATGTCCTTCACCCTGATGGAAATTTTTCTATTTACTGGAAAAACCTCAGAGGAAAAGAAGGTTGTGTCTGATCAGAGTTCTCTTGTGTATATCAATTACAAAATCACAAGAACAGAATCATCTGCTTGAGATGAAAACCAAAAGTAAAAGATATTCCCAGCAGTCAATTGTACAGGGAATGGAAGTACGGAGATATAGCTAGAAATACGTGTATGTAAAGATATGCTTTTGGTAAATTTGGCATAGCTTTTCTCTTCAATTTACAATTAAGAAGATAAAATGTAATTCACATTAAGGCGTGTTATTTCAAGATGGGTATATGGTACTTATTATAAATAACATTAAAAGGATGTAGAATCTGACATATTGTGCTATGCAGAGCATGCCTTACTCTGTAGTACAATAATTAAAATGGTGTTTCATGTTTTCAACTGTTCTTCTTGGTGGTAAATACGTTTTACATGCTTTATTCCCCACAGATTTTAATCTCTGTGTGTACATGAAATGCTGCAGTATAGGTGTGAGTACACACACAGTTTTGGCACCCAAAACAGCAGATATTTGACTGGGCACTTACAAGAAAAAAAAGAGAAGGGGGGAAGAATGGGTTGAAGATGAGTGATGAGCATAGAAAAAGATATTACTGACTTTTTCCTGTCTATGCTACAACTTTTAATGTATAATCTGCTTAAAAAGAGATTAGACTATCCTGGCTACTGCTGGCTGTCTCTCCTGGTTTAGAATTCTCGTTCTGGCTGCATGGCACAATTGGTTAAATGCAATCAAAAGTTGTTCAAAGGAAATAATTCTTTTTTGTTTAAAATAAATTGTTTTGTATTATTATCTGATATTTGACATATTTACACTTGAAGTTACATATTTGTTATATTAGACTGATAGCTTCTTTTTGTGAAAAACCATTTAAAACTGAGAAGGAAAGTAAGTACTCATTGACTTTCTAAAAAGGCATTGAATAGATCTCTATTGCATCAAAAGCGCAGTCATGAGGCAGCACAAACCTCACTCTTTATGGGCTAAGGACACAAATATGTCAAATTCCTTATGAGGGAGTGATTCTGTTTTTCTGGTTCTGGGCTGCTCCCTGTGTCAGTCTATGCGATGCCTTAATTAGTGCCTTTCAAATCGATGCAACAGCTCCTGGATGTGGGCCAACACCTGTGGAATGATTCCGGTCCTACGCCCCCAATCTGACTTGCTGTTTAAGGCTGGGCTTTCCCTGAATCTGTTGGTAAACTTGACATCAGGAGCACGTTTATGGTAAGTGATGAACTGATAGTAACGTGGCGGCACTTTAATTCATGCTTCTGATACATGCAAAGAAATTTCTGTCATTTAAAAGATGAACACTTTGCTCTACTTCCACGGGGTTATGGGGAGAGGGACCAAGAGAGGCCAACAACTAGTAATTGCATCATTAGGATAACATGTAGCATTGGGAATCATAACCATAGCCTGTGAAATTTAGAATTATATTATATTCTCCATTGCTTCGAATAATCGTATGAATTGCAGGATATTAGCCCCAGCACATGCCCTTGACTGCATATGATATTACATTTAGTTAACTAACTAGGCAGGAAATCTTCCTCACCCAACATTATCAGAGAAGGTGGTGATAGCATTAAAAATCATCATGACAACATCATGCTCTCAGCTAAAAATCTATTCAGGCATAATTTAGCAGCTATTCAACACAACAGGTCTTTTTTTGTGAAATTGCTTTGCTTGGAGCTGTTCATCTAGCATATTACTTTCCATTTAAACTTGTTTAAATCCTGATATACATTTGTATTATTCTCATTATGAGCGGCCAACCTGCACACCTTAAGCTTAATAAAAGATCTTCTATTCCAATTAAGTGGTAAGTATATAAATATTGTCCTTATGATCTTTAAAGCACTTAGAATTTCAACTGATAAAACCCAAAATATTATTTAAAAGATTTTACCCTTGTTTCCGGGCATTTCAGTTTTATGGCAACTTCAATTACTATCAGGCATATTCCTTTAAGCACATATCAGAAAATGTAATGTTGGCCTTTACTGGATTTGTTTTGAAAGAATTCAACCAGCCGAGCTCATAGGAGAGCATGGCGAGCAGAGCTGTACTCTACGGAAGCAGAACAGGGCTGAATTAAACACAGGAAAAACAACGTATATGGTATATGGTAAACCTACCCTACATACAATTCTCATAAATTGGAAGATAAATATTATTTTATTTACACGTTATGCTTTCTCTGTGCTGAAACGGAATGCATGATGCATTTAAGTCCTAGTCCTCATCAAGAGAACTTGATGTTTTCTTGATCTGCT
Organism: Scolopax mira; assembly: GCA_004320125.1. Classification (NCBI taxonomy): domain Eukaryota; kingdom Metazoa; phylum Chordata; class Aves; order Charadriiformes; family Scolopacidae; genus Scolopax; species Scolopax mira. The sequence continues at coordinate 38,701 of BJBW01001141.1, forward strand.
TTCCTGGGACACAAAGAAGAACTTTTTTATGCAGAATGAGATTCTGATTGCCACAGACAAAACACTACGGAATGGAAGCATGGATAACAAAATATAGCAAGAAACTGGTATAATTTATCTTAGGTTTTGCCATGCGGAGATGATGGAAATGCATAGCTACAATGCCACCAAAATTTCAATGCATTTTTCTGTATATTGGGATGCTTCAAAGAATGAAAGCCTTAAAATCATCTTCTTTATCCACTTTGCACTGAGATTCTTGTCTAGATTCAAATTCTAAAAATATCACTCATTAAAATGGCTGTATTATTTTTTAATGGCAATGGCCTCTGGAAGACAACAACAAAAAATACAATTTTTTCTTCTTTTTTTGAAGGATGGTTTTCCACCAAGTAGTCTTTTTCCAAAATTTTAGATTGAATACTGACCAGATAGTGTCAGTGAGGACATGAAGGCGTTGATTGACATTATGGATAGGCAGGTGAAGGTCTTTGCTTCCCTCTAGTGACTGGTCCAGGAAGAGATTTAATTGAACGTGCTCGTGTTGGTAGACTATGGCACAGAGATTCAGCAAAGGATGAGTTATGTGCGAGCATTAAACACCTGTGAAGTCAGTGATATTACAGCTGATATAACAGTAAAGATGTAGGCTTGTGACAGCACTTGATAAAATATGGCAAATTTTTCTGAAAACATAGAAACAAAACCAAATTATGACCAATTTATTTTCTGTTTTAAAGTTTTTTCAAATATTTTAGTTATCTTCTGCCCTCACTATACACTAAAAATTTATCAAAAGTCCAATTCAAATCTTTAAATTTGATTAAGAAGATAAAACCACTGGTTCTTTTCATTCACATTTCAGAATTATAATTGCCTGATATTACAAGAAATCACTATTTTTATTCACATTTCAGAATTATAATTGCCTGATATTACAAGAAATCACTATTTTTAGTTTTTGAAAATCTACATTTACATAAAGGCGATAAATAGCAATTGAGTTCTCAACAAATGGAGTTGATTAATCACCCAGTAAAAATTAGAAAGAAAACTTATTAGCAAGAATTAATTTGGTTTCCTTTTTTTTTTGCTATAAATCTCAGTGGGCTGTACAAGCTCTGTTCGTGGCCGTGTAGGTGTTAGTGAAGAGCAGTGTTATAAAAAAGAACTAAATTATAAATTCCTCCCATATATACTGATTCATTTTGTGTGTGACTTAAGCAGAGAAAATTTTGGACTGACTTTTTCACCATAAAGACACTCCATTTTATACTGTACAATACATATGTATTTCAGAACTAAGGACTCCTTGTCCTCCTTGTTAGGACACTACAATATAATCTTAGCAGTGTGCACATTTAAATTTTTGAAATGTAGGATTTGCATGGCTTGCCCAGTGGTTTGCCATTTGATCTGATCTGATTCCAATCAGTCAAAGCCTTTTTGTTGTCTGCAAGGGAGTCTGGATCAGGATTTTCATTCCATACTGGTCTATCGAAAAAGAACACGATTCTGTAGTCTTTCAGATCTTTAAGCAAGACTGCCAGGAACAGAAGATTATAGAGTGTGCTATTACACAAGGTCCATTATGGGAAGTTATTCATAAAAGTAGGCACTCCAGGAGGCATTTAGCTTTAGAATAAGTTAATTAACGTTAACTCTTCCATGACATAAACATAGAAGCTAACACGGAAAGCAAATGTTCAGCCTTGAAAAACACAAAATACAAATTGAAAAATACTGAAAAACTGTGCCAACAAGTCTGACTCAAGTCAATGGAACTATCAAAGTTTCAGCTGGTATAGATTGCCAAACCATACTTACGTGATTTAATCTCATTCAATATTTATTCTACTTATAGAAATATCTATTTCCTTCATACATTCCTGGTAACAAAAATAATATAACTGCAATGTAATATAAAGTAAAGAGAGGCTATTGTTCATATTTCCAGAAGCAATTTCTGATTGAGGATATTTTAATTATTTGATGGTTAGCTTGAGACATTTTGATGACATATTTTCAAAGGCGTGCAAGGCTAAGCCAAGCAAAGAATAACTGTAATGGTCCATCATGGCAGTTTTAAAAAACAAAGTGGAGAGGAGAGGCCCAAAGCAGATCAGTGTTCCCTGTCGACTTTATCACAGGAAAACAAAATGCAAAAGCTGTTTTGCTGGTATGCAGGCAAACTTATATCCTACAGCTGACCTGCACTCTGCCCTATAGGCAAATATGTGAGAAAATCACAATTAACTGTTAAGACTCTTCTCTAATTGCATTGAACGAATTGCTTTATGAACTATTTCTCCATAATTGTATCCAGGGACAATGGGAGAAAAACATTTAAAAACTCTAGGGGATAATTCCAAAAAAGCAATTGTAAACTTTTTTTAATGCAGGATGTTATAATATGTCTGGAGTGAAACTCTGAAGCTAGATAAATGTATACAATTTCTAATTCCTTATATATATATTTTTATATATATATATATATATATATTCCTAGCTCCACATAGCTTCACAGTAGAAAATCTAAACCACTGTCAATGTAATTTTATGGCAATGGAAAAAAAAACCCAGTCGTAGTGAGTTTTGAATTCTGCACCATGGTTCAAGAGTCCAGGCTCTGGGTCCGCTAAGACAAGTGACTAACTTCATCAGGCCAAGCTTTCAGGGGTCCTGGAGCTCCACACAGACTGGCTGTGATGGCACCTGACACAGATCTAAGCACCAGAGAAGGACACGAAGTTCAGTGGAACTGTGGAGACAGCCTGCAAAACTGCCCCAGCAAATGGAATGCTCAGAATGGAAATGTATGCATACATATAACGATTCTTTGACCACCCCAGGCTTACACAGCCTTGCCCAGACTTACATAAAGCTAGGGAAAAAAAAAAAAAAAGCACTGAAAGTGATATGGCTGAGATTTAGGCATGGCATAGTGACAAACACATGAGTGGTAAAATTAGATATAGAAGTGCTGGGAATCGGCTCCCCAACCCATGAATATTTTCCTAAATAATATGGCAGAGTTCCAGCAGCACACATCATGAGTAACAGACTCCAGAGTGGGCACGGGTTACTCCTGGGAGACTGAAAAATCTGTTTCAAGCTCCTCGAGTAACTTCTGTAAAGAAAAAATGAGGAAGGGCTGGTCCCCGCGATTCCCAAGCAAATGCTCTAACCATTGGATTATTTGCTGGTTGAGAATGTCTCCCTCTCCGGCTTTCTTTTCCTTTCCAGGAAAAGGCAGGACAACAAAAATTTAGAAGTTTTGTTTCATCTTAAATCACTTCTGTGGGGAGGGAAAATCAGCCCTAGGACCTGCCCTATTGCCTTTCTGTTTGTGGACCGAGACATTGGAATTATCTATCACAACCAGTTCCTGACAGCAGAGGTAGTTTGTTCACAACAGACAACGCAAAGCAGAAAGGACACAACTCTTTTTTGAGTATTCGTTTGGTCGCTTTAAGGAACTAAATTGTTTATTCTCACAATGCCAATTAGAAATATTCCACACATTTTCCCAGGTACTGAAAGGAGAAGCATCCAGTATTCTAAGACTTTACTGAAGTCGACATTTAGAATACATTTTCTGAAATGAATGGATGAAGAAATTAGTCAAATTTCTGAGAGGGAAAAATTCATCACTTTCATAGTATGGATGCTATGAGCTTCAGGCAGGGAGGCTGGAAATAGTGAAGGAAGCACCAGAAGGCACAAACAGACTAGTTTTAATCAACACAGACAGATGTGCTCTACATTTTGTCAGAATCAAATGAAATAAAAAGCTGAATTATTAAATTTGAGTTTGCCCTTTATAATACTTGACATACTGTTTTATTCTTTAGTAGCAGGGTCTCAATATCGTACACACATTTGAGGAGCTGCCTATAGAGAGGGCACGAGACTGCCAGCCTGATACATGGAAAACCTTATCAAATATCATCACAGGGAAGAATCACCAAATATCATGGTGATTTAAACAGCTTTCGATAAAGTTAGGATGGCTAAATTGTCACAGATATCAGTGGAGGTAGGACAGTTTAATGATCTGGTGTGGTTAAACAGCTCCCAGGTATAGAACTCTCTTCAATGATGGATGACAAGGAACTGTTAATTATTGAGGAATCCCCTGAGAAGCATGCCCAAAACCCAGACAGACAAAGCCTCCCCTGCTGTTGGAGAAGTATTAAACGGAGAAGAAGATGAGTGGAGGAGGTATCATTTACCACAGGTGAACTTGCAATGGATGCAGATAAAGATGTGGGAGAAGTGGCTAAAAAGGTCACAGAACCCAGGAGACGGTAGGGCTGGCTGCATGCCAAGGAGAAAAGCAAACAGTTTGCATCTGAAAAGCACTTAATTTCAAACACCTGCCTCAGCATAGACTACTGATTAGTTTAGCACCTTCAGCTAAAAGCAGACTACTTTTTGTTGGTTTTATTCCAAAACACTTGCCAAATCCTGGTTATGCAAAAATTACCCAATTTGGAAGGACACGAGCACAGCACAGCTCTGTGGGCTTTGCAGTGAGGATGAGGCTATTAATCCATCAAATCCAGTTGCCAGCTGCTGAGAATAGCTAATGCCTGACACTTAGAAAGAAGTGGGGAAAAATAAAAGAACTCAACATCACCGTGGGCACCTAACCAATTGTATAGTTCTCTACATATTTATTTATTAAGATTTAAAATGATAAGAATTGATTCAGCATTATAGACCTTTCTTGAGAATTCAAAATGCATGGGGCCAGAATATAAGCCCTGAAGTATTCCTGAGTAAATACAAATAAAATGCTCTAAAACAAAAAGAAACTGTATTACAAAAATAAAATTATGAATCACCTAATGCTCCCACATCTAACATTAGGGACCCTTTCCTAAGGATGGAGGAAAACAGTAGGATTTTCTATATAAATTAATATATATACATGTGTAAAGCAAGTGACCATGACGGCCATGCAGAACTTACTGATAAATCCCAATTTACTGTGAACATTTGATGGCTCATATCACTTTTCAAAACTGGTAGATCTACAAGAATACCCCTAATCTTCAACTATTCTAACATCTTCAATAGCTACTACTAAATGACTAGAAAAGATACCCTTCAGAATACAAAAGTACATGTTTCTCCCTCAAAATCTCAGATTATTTTATGTAAAATTCATGCAAATTTTACATGTCTCAAAATTTCACTTTTCCATCCAGATTCTGAAGCATATTGAAACCAATAATTATATGTAGCACTAAACTTTTCTATAAACATTACGAAGAGAAACGCATGCAAAACTAGTGGCAAGCACAAAATACATTTGTTTGCAATTGCTTTGCACATTAATCCTGCATGAAATCTTTTAATCCCATTGTTTGGCTTTTTGGTAGTCTAATTCCATGCAAATAAGTGTTTGATATTCTGGACTGAAGCAGTAAAATCAGAGCATGTGCTTAAAGTAATACATGTACAAAATGGTAAATAAAGCACTGTCCTAATACTGTGTAAGCAAAAAATTGTGAAGAGGAAACAAAGACCATGTTCCAAATGTTTTGCATTCCATGTGCACATAATAATACATAATGTCAAGTTCTTTATGTACTTCATTCCACACATTGTACAGAAATGGAACATGATGTTGCTGGCAAATAACTGCATTACAATTCGTTTGTAGAGGCATAGACCCTGGGACTAGTTGCATTCAGAGGGATTTCTAGTATCATGTCTAAGGTTTCTCATTTCTATACCATCATGTTGTGTCTCAGCCACTGCAGTACTGATGAAAACCCAGACTCATGGATAAAAGCACTCAAAAAGTCACAGGCACACAATTTCTCACACTGCAGACGAGTCAGTAGCATAAGATACACATAATATACCTGGACAAGAAGTACAACATCATCTTAAAATGGTGACCACATAGAGATCTTTCTTGAAACACTAATCTGTATTTAGGCAAAGTTCACCATGACTTTAGTGGGAGATTCACTGTGACACATTAGTGCAACAAATTACAACTGACTAAACTTGGAATTCTTTTTAAACCATGCTGACTTTACTGCTTTACTTCTTCACAGTGATATTTTCTGTTTTGCCACAGAAGGGGAACACGCTGAAATAAAGTAGCAGAAGGCTTCTAGAACTTTCATTATTTAGAATACAGTTATTCTTTTACTAAACTAAACTGAAAATTTACTATAATGAAGATTGCTGTGGGTATCACACTTCATAATGATATTTCTCCTTGCAGTAACAGAAATGCAAGCCTTCCTTAGTTATCTGTCTGATCATTTGCCCACCTACTTGTTGCCCAGCAACTGCCATCAAGGAACTACAGTTCTTAGACATTCTCATTTTAATCTTCAAAATGCAGATTAAAATGACTATGTGAGTGATCTTTTCCTGGTGAGATATTATATTCTTTCAATTTACATAGCTGCCGAAAGGAAGCCAAGGGGCTGGAGAATTCTGTACTTTCATTCTGTGAAAGGTTCACTTTTCCTGCCCTCATACCAACCCATTTACTGACCAGCTACTTAAATATTGTTAGGTACTTTGTAATATACGAGCCATAGCAACAGGAGAAAACATCCATCACTTACGTTCTTGAGTCATCCCACAGCACGCAGTAGGGATTCAGTGTACCCTAAGAAGAAAACAAACAAACCTATTAGTTACAGGTATGCCACAAAAAATGTCATGCTTCACCTAAGTATTTGGCTCTGTCTCCTCGTACAAGATCCCTCTTAGACTCTGACAAATTTATGCCACTGAAATTCCAAAAGGTTAAGGTTAATTCTTATGGAGTATTTAAAACACACTTGAACCTCAAAGCAGAGTATTTGCTGTATTCTCTCTCTTAGAAAAGGTAAGCATGAAGTTGTCTATTTGGTACATCCCAGTAGCATTGAAATATGAGATAAGAGCTAATCTGTGAAGGGACTCGCCTGACCATTTCTGGGTGTGTTTAGAAGATCTTTACTGCAGGCCCTTAGGGTCCCTGGATGTCAAATCCAGTAAGGACATTAACATTTTTAAGTGTATGTTGGGCAAAATATCTGGAGACTGGGCTTTCAGATCACCCTGCATCCAGTACCCAAGTCCTTTTGTCAATTAGGTCCTGAATCAGCAGATTTTTTCTCAAAATAGCTTTTTGAGCTTCTTGAGTTTTACAATTCCATCTCCAACCTCTTTTAAGTCAGTGGAAGATTTCTGATTTGATTTAGAACAGGACAGGAATATAGGTTTATTACACTGTGGGTAATGTTTTGGGAAGCTGAAATGTTTTCCTTATTTCTCGTATTTATTTTGCTGCCTAGGAGGAGTTGAGACAAAATTAAAATAAAGTTTTATCCCTAATCTTGTAAATCTTCCTTTATCGAAACTCACATTGACTTAGAAGTACTTAACTGGCTAAAACCTGAAAAACTGTATTCCTGTTCATCAAAAATATTGGATATTCCCAGAAGTCAGAACTTTATAACTTTTCATTTATCTACAAATCCAAACACCATGCTATATTGCAAGCAGCATGTGCAATTGTGATTTACATTTCCTCCACAAAATAATCCTCTGTTTTTATTAAAATGAATGATGATAAATTTTGAATAAATTAATGTTTTAAGGCTAATTCGAATTAAATATATTAACTTATTAAATGATCACATTTGCCCACCATTTCTCATAATCTCTTATCTACTTAATTTATTCAGTGGATGGGAAATTTGTTTCAAGCACTTGATACTTCTCAGGCTTAAATTAAAGAACAAAAACAGAGCCAAAGGGAAAAAAAAGTCTCTGATATCTGTTGGCAAGGTTATTGTCTTTTCACCTTTTCAAGATATGAGCTAATACAATATTCATTAACGTTCTGTTATGGAAAGGTTGACAAAGCAAGGTGACAATCAGTGGCTCTAATCTGACCTTTTGTAACAATGAAGTTTCACTGCATTTCCAAGATTTTGAAACTTGGAAAAAAACTGCTCTGTAAATTACTCAAGGGGATGGATTTTTTTTTAAAAAAAAGCCTCTAAAAATTCCTAAGAAGTGCCTAAAATTCCAGCTTGTGGGGGCGCATTGGTTCAACCTTGTGCTAGTCTGGCCTTGCCTGTGCTGTGCTAGTTTTAATGGCTTGCGTTTGGCTTATAAGTATTTTCATACTTCTGCCCAGAGACACTAATCCAAATTTGTTATTGCCTGAAATATTTGGAAATCCTCCAGCTGAATTGTACCTATATGACCACTTCAGCAACTGTTGATAACACAAAATCACAGCTTTACAGTCTTTTGCCTAACAACACTCTTTACTAAAACCCTAGTAACTGTCTCTTCTAATTGCCTCTTTATGACTATTCAAAGTAAACTAACTCTTAGTAACATAAACAAAGTTTATACATTATGTCTTCACCTTATTTCGCCAATATTGTACATCACAAAAATTTCACAGAGCAGATATATTTAATTCTCCCTGTGGCTGCTGGGAGATTGCTGACATCAGAAAGAAAAACCGTTAATATTTTTCATACAGTTAGACACAGAATCATGCTTTTTTTTTTTTTTCAGATTTAAACCATTTTAATGTCAGATTAAAGGCTGAAAAGTACAGAATCAAAAATAATTGCACAAAACCCCCTCAAAAAATTGGAACCAGAGCATTTCTTTCAATGTCTGCTACAACAGGTTACTTAAAACCTGGCTTTTGAGTATAAAATAATTGAAGAAAAGAAGAGAAAACCTGAAGACCTACATAGCTCTATGACCTGTGCAGGGAGCAAAAGGTTAAGCATTCAGCACAATACTACATTTTCAATTGTATTAATTAGAGTGGTTAATGGAGAGTTTTCGGTAGAAATTGCTGCCTAAATGAAAACTTCAAAACTCATGGAACAACAATGAATTTTGTTTTGCACATACACATGCATGAAACAAGTACACATTCCCTTCAAAGCATGTTAGACTGTTCCCGGGCTTAACTTTTAGCAGTTAAGCTGAGTTTTATTACCTGTTATTTATTTACTTATTTAAAACAACCTCACTTCTTTTTCTCATATGATCAGATAAATACTCAGCTATCCTTGTACTTACATTAGACAGATGGGCTAGCTCTATCTCCAGGAAAGAATCTGTAGTTTTGGGCTCAGGTCGTATAGTAACAACGATGATTTTTGAATTAAGAACTGTAAAATTCCTGGGGAAAAAAAAAAGGAAGGAAGGAAGGAAGGAAGGAAGGGAGGGAGGGAGGGAGGGAGGGAAGAAAAGAAGTAAGATTTAACTTAGTATGAGGTTAAATGAGGCTTCTGATATCATATTTAAAGAAGTATCTTTTTGTTATTTTCTGTGACTTCAGTGGACAAATCATCAAGGAGATTTTCACAAGTGGTGAGTACATTCACTATTTACCAACCATATCTGACTGAAGAGCAACAACGGGGGCAGAAGTGCCATTACTTAAAGTACAATTTACTAATTAGAAGGCTTTATTGATGACACAAGCATTTTGTCAATGTTCTAATGCATAGAATTTGCTTCTCTCAACATCGACCCACGAGCTATATTCTATGAGACAGTCATTTTTCTTCCAAAGTGCTCTGTTGGGCTTTTTTTCTGACTGTTAAGTGAAAAATTGTGAAGATGGATGAGTGTAATGGGAGATCCTACAGTTCTGTGGATTCTGTGCTGGTGAAAAAACTACTTGTTTCCAATTTTTTGAAAAACCATTGCATTTGGTGTTTGAGTTCGTTCATCACCTAAATACTTGAAAAAATATAATCTTTAGCTGTGCCCTGACTGAAATCCCACCAAAACCAAGTAATTTTTTCTCAAATATGTGTGTTTAGATTTTTTCTTATGTTATTGTACCAGGAAACAATAATTTTCTGTTAATGTCTCTAAGTCATCATCAACCTCTCTTTTTGTGTAAAATATAGCTCGCTATGTTTTGTAGCGGCCTTTCGAGGCAAGACCTAGTATTGTCAAGTTTATGCTAAGACATGCATAAAGACATGTTGACATGATGTTCATGTCTGAGATCCTTGCTTTTTGAGACCCATCAGGCTTAGGACAACTGCCAGTTATCAGAGTGGCTGTTTCTGCTGGTCAGTATGGTATTGCCTTTGGATGTAATGCTGCTTCCAATGCCGTCTGCTGATGCTTATACACACACCTCACAGAAAGACATATTCACACGCTACAAAGAAGAAGCTAGGCAGTTTAGATGTAATTATAATAGACAGTATAAATATTCTTTTGTTGTTGTTGTTTAATTGCTTATTTTCTCTAGGGAAATGGTATTTAGGAGAGGATTCCATTTTTCTGGATCATTGAAACAGGAATTGCCATGGCTACAGTAATAGAACCTTAACTCAGCAGGCACTTTACTCAGCACTAGGAATGAAACAACTCTTCTGGGGGCAAGGTATAAATTCTAGTCCCATTTTACTCAGCCAAATCATATAATGGAAATATAATGGAAGTGGCTTTATATTTTACTTAATTCCTTTGGTTATTATTCCTTAATAACCTTCCTTTTGGTTGCAGTTTAAATCTTGCACGCTGTTGACAAAAGGATATCTCTCTAACAGACTAACATTTAATGCTTGATAAACTTTCAGTGTGTTCTGCAGAGGGGGAGCAATCACAGTGCCTTACTGTTCATACAGTAGCCAAATATCTGCAGATGTTCCCAAGTAAAGCATAATTAAAAAATAACAAACAAAACTACAAATAAATACAAAACTGATTTCTCTAACGGATCATGACAAGTGGAAATAGAGCTTACTAACTACTAAAATATCTTTGCCATTTTGGAAACTCACATAAGCTAACCTAACAGGTACATCAGTTCTTGATCACAAACAGTCTTTGTAATGGAGAAATATTTCCTTGCTGTATCTAATTTTTTCTACCACTCTGATGGTTCTAGGGTGAGATTCCAAAGAGCACTTAAGGTGCCTAAATTGTAACCTCATAACATCTATTTTACCTCAGTGTCATTAAAACCCTACCAATCCACTTACTTTCTCAACAGCTCCTAGTAGACTATTTCACCAGAAAATAAATGTGTCTCTATCACTGTGAAATGAACTCTGCATAGAACAATGGAATGGTTCAGGTTGGAAGGGACCTTAAAGATCATCCAGTTCCAAACCCCTGCCCTGGGCAGGGACACCTCCCACCAGACCAGGTGCTCCAAGCCCCATCCAGCCTGGCCTTGAACCCCTCCAGGGATGGGGCAGCCACAGCTTCTCTGGGCAACCTGGGCCAGGCTCTCACCACCCTCACAGCCAAGAATTTCTTCCTGGTATCTAGTCTAAATCTAGTCCAAATCTCTTTCAGTTTAAAACCATTACCCCTCAATCTATCACTCCCCCCCAGATAAAGAGTCCCTGCCCAGCTCTCCTGTAGCCTCCTTTAGGCACTGAAAGGCTGCTACAAGGTCTCCCCGGAGCCTGCTCTTCTCCAGGCTGAACATCCCCAGGACAGGCTCTCTCAGCCTGTCCTCACAGGAGAGGGGCTCCAGCCTCTGAGCATCTTTGTGGCCTCAGCTGGACCCATTCCAACAGGTCCATGTCCCTCCTGTGTGGGGGACTCCAAAGCTGGACATATATGGGTATACATACTGATTCTATGTGATATGAAATTCAGGTCTTCTTTTCTTTTTAGAATGACTCCATGTTGCTCAAGAAAGATTAACTCATGAGTAAGGTATGAAAGAAGTTATACTTCAATGTATAATTATTGAATACATTACAAATAAATTATGGATGGTATAGCAGAAATGCTATGCAGTGAAGGCCCATTTGAGGTTCTCCGACCTCTGTCTGAGCTGACTAAGGAAGTTCAAGGGCCTGTTTGGCTGTTCAGCACGCAGAGGAGGGGGTTAGGAATGGTGTTTCAAATGGAGAAAGAGAATATTTCAGTGCAGGAAAGTATAGCAGGAGAAGTATAGTGATTGTTTAAGTGATGGGGAGAAAAAGGCTTGCTACAGCAAAATTATTGATTTTTTATTTGTTCTTATTTGTTAGAGGAAAAGTTAAGAACTATCTTACAATATGGGAATATGAAATGTATTCCTTCAGATTGCCCAGGAGAAGAACTACATATAATATCTTTCAGATTAGTATTATACTGAGAATGAATTTTCTATGAACCTAATAACATAGATGTGCTTAGGGATGCAAGAGCTGTGGAAATAATATTCAATCTAAACAGCAGAAACTATTCAATATGTTAATATAAGATTTTAAAAAAAAACCCATATGACATTACAAGAATAGTGCAATCCAGCAAAGTATGTTAGCAAATAGAACCAGATGAAGTTTATTTACTTGCGTATGGAAAAGAATATATGCTTTTATAAGGAAGAATAAAGTACTTTTCTTTTTCCTAACCCTTTGTTTAAACAGTCCTGAAAAAATTCTCTGAATAAAATATATGTGCCACTAGGATTAAACACTTCATCCCAAAAGCTCTATATTAATTACCAAGTTTCATCACATACTGTGTTTACAAGACTTCCTTTAACAGGCTCTATACCAGTAAAAACAAGAAAAATCAAGCCCATATGGTAAAATACAGCTAATTTTGGAGTTTGTGAAATATATTGTATAGGCTGCCCTAGATAATGAAATCCTCCTTTTGCTCACAGAACACCTGTGATGTACCAGATGGGGATTCTCTGGTAGGTCCTTTGAAACATTTTCCCAAAAGATATACTGAGATATTATTTATTTGTTTGACTGTTTATTTTAAACAAAGAAGCTCCTGGTGCTGATGCAGAAGCTTGCATATCTTTTAGTGCTGATGTTAAGGAATGCACAGGAATGTGTGTTATAACCTTTGTTATTCTGAAAACTACAAAAGCCAGGTGTCGTACAATGAAATATTTACTTGACTCCTATCACAGGGCCACCTTGCTGCTTTCCGAGGATTGGCAGATTGTCTCTCAGGCCTGCCAAAAAGGACTAACTACAAAAGCCATTAGCCTCTCTCTCTCTGAATATGGAGAAGAAAGGATAGATCTCCCAAACATCTCTTCCTTCCGGGCTAATTTCAGGAACTGGCCCACCAAACGGGAAGTGCTGGGTGCCATTGCAGAAGTGCTGTCATTTATGCCTTAGGCAGAGACAGCTCTTGCCAGCACTGCCCAGGCTTTAGGTCTCCTGCCAGGACTATCTGCCTCAGAGAGATGTCTGGCCCCGACACTGCGTTCTCATTGCACAGAGCACTGAGACTTTACTGGGAAGTGGTGGGGTTTTTCCTTAGGACTGAATCTTTTCTCTTTTCAAATGGATTTTGGCCAAAAATCCTTTTGTTTTGTCATCATTTGTTTCAAGTTCTGAAGTTGTGCTTAAAGAGGGAAAAGGTGATCTGGTGTCTTCCTAATTACTATCCTATTACTATTACATATTACTATGTCTTCACACAAATTATTGTGAACTTATTAGCAGCTATTGTGATACAATCTGCACCCATTTCTTTCACCACAATAGGACATTAGTAGCCCACGGGTGCACGGGATTATGTGAAATAAGATAGTATTAATGAACCATGAAATTATCTTAACCAGTAATTTGAGAAGGAGGGAGGAATGTTTATTTCCAAATTGCCTGTTATCAAGTACAGAAGGAAAAAGTGAAACAAGAGACCCTCCTATTTCTCTCTGAATTTGGGTGGCCCTCATAACTGACCCACCACAGCTGCTCAGGCACACGCCTGTGCTGTTTCTACAGTGAGGAGAGCTCTCTGCAGCTCTTCTCTCCCTTCTGAATCCAACCTGTGGGGAAAAAGTGCTTGGAAAACTACTGCTAAAGACTTCTGCAGAAGGCCAGCAGACACCCCGAGCACCTCAGCCCGGGATGTCAGACCCAGATCAAGTGTACTCACTGGAAAACAGTAGTCTGAAACACAAGTGCCTTGAGCACTAATGCACCTAGTTCTAACTGAACCTTTCTATAATTAAGCCTAATATAGGTTACGTAAAAGATAAATTAAGCCGATTTGATGAAAAGGCTATTTCCATCATGCAAATGACTAAGCATGGAGGAAAAACAAATACACACATACATATTTTAAATAACAGAAAAAAAATAGTCCAACAGTACCAGTATGCAAATAGTCTTGTTTGTCTGCTTTTATCCTGACATGTAGCATAGTTATGATACTGAAATAGTCTAATTCATACTGTATTTATGAAATTTCTTACCTCAAAGTGGGCAAAATGAGTTCTAAATTTTTGTATAGCACTGCTCCAAGTACAAATACAGTTGATTCATCTAGTTCTGAAAAGAATAAGGAAAAAAAAATGATCTTTAAGCTCTCTTTTCCCAAACCTCATCAGCCTTAAAAACTGTGAATACCACTTACCACTTACCTTTCTAGTAGAAATTTTATTTTAAATAAACCATTATCATTTTTAATTATATCCTGGAAGTCTGTCATAAAGATGTAGTACTGCCAGGAATATATCAGATTTAAACTATGTTAAATCACATTTTAAAAAAATCCATCATTGTTTACAGACATCCGTACTAGTTTATTTACCTTTATAGTTAAGTATCCTCAAAGATTGCCTTTAGAATTTAATGTCTAGAAAGGAAATTCTCTAATGTCAGAGATTAGAGATGCATCTCTGATGCAACAATACTTTTAAATTGTATTAGAAGCCAGGGTAATTTGTCTGCTGAGCATCCTTTACTAAAACTCAGGTCCCCTATTGGAATGGCCGAGGCTGAAGCTGTGCTTCAGGTCACCCCATACCACCACAGGTACAGTGCACAGTCACTAAGCATTGGGTGTTAGGCTTCAAAAATAACATCTAGGATTTCTGTAGCAATTTTTGTTCAAGATGCTGAAATTAAGCCCCATCACTTCGCTCTGAGAAGCTCTGGGTATTGGATTTCTTTTGATGAATAAAATAACCACTTCTATATCATACAGCGGTCCTATGAGACAAAGATTCTGAGTTCCCCTGTTAAAGATAACACAAAATTAACATGCCAATACGCTTTTTTACCTGTTGACATAGAGGTGAAAATATTTTTTGGAATGACAACCCTGTCTTCTGAGTTCCGTGCCCAATCAACCATTCCTTTTCTTCCTTTCATGGGGAAATTGATGTCGGTTAACACAGATGCAGCAGGGAGCTTCTGAATGCTAGCCACTAGCAAGAGAAATCACAAAATCAAACAAAATTATGTTTCATACTATAAAGCATCAGCCAATGGTAACAGTACAGCAATAACAAAAATGTTTAATAATACATTTCAAGTAACACAGGAATTTATAGGACACTAGATGGCACAGAAAGTGCAATCTTCCGTTTATTACAAAGCTTTACTATGGATTAATTTGTGGCATTGATCATATAATTTTTTAGTCAGATTCTGATTAAGTTTCTTAACAGGGATTATTGAATGTACTGTCTTATACCCTGAAATTCACACATATGGACATTGTTGTGTCTTCAGAGCAAAGCCTAAAAGGATCAAATGTGACGATGAGAGGAATAGCTTTGGGAAACATCACTGCTAGATGCTGGCTAATGAAGCAGAGAGCTTATATCCCCTATACAGGCACAATTTTGAGATAGACCCCTTCCAGAGATTCACATATTAAAAGTCCTCATTGTTTCCACACAACTGAGAATAACACGGTAAGTCCTTGATTTCTTTTTCTTGAAAGAATAATCCCCATTCTGAATTCTTAATTATACTTTTTCCAGCTAAAAAAAGTCCAGATGCCCAAACAACTTCACTATTACAACTGTAGCGGTTATAGAAATACAGAAGAAATAGGTATCAAATCTAATAATAGGCAGTTTGGAATTTTGCTTACTCATCCTCGTTTTCTCTCTGTTTTCTAACTGAGCTATTATTTGGAACTTGGTTTCAGCTTTGCTGTGAACTCTAAAGATGACTCCATGGCAACACTGGCAGTGACTACTAAGACTCAAAGTACTTTTAAGGAACTAAGAGGGCTGCAAATTTACTCACAATCAGAGAGATGGCAAACACTGTATTTGGAGCCCCAGCTCTGTTCTTCATGTAAGCCATTGACAGCCATTGGCAGCCATTGATAGTCATTGACAGCCATTGACAGCCATTGACAGCCATTGACAGCCATTGATAGCCATTGTCTGTAGCCATTTCCCGTGCAATTCTACTCAATTTAAGAAGAGGCAAATGTAATTGGAAGCGTTCAGACACCAGGCCTATGCTTTGATCCACATACTGATTACACTGCAAGGGGCTTAATTATAAAGACAACGGCAGGCAGCTGTAAAAGAAATCAGAACAGCAAAATTAAAGTAGAAAACCATTCGGTGCCTCCTGAGTGGATTTTATTTGAAAGGAACAGGTGATCTTGAGAGCCATCACAAGCCACAATATGGACAACCAGGGGATTAGGCCTAGTCATCATGGGTTTATGAAAGGCAGGTCATGCCTGATGAACCTGATCTCCTTCTATGACAAGATGACCTGATTATTGGATGAGGGAAAGGCTGTGGATATTGTAGACCTGGACTTTCAAAAAGCATCAATACTGTCCCCCATAGAATTCTTGTGGAAAAACTGGCTGCGCACGGCCTGGATGAGCATACGATCCCCTGGATCAAGCACTGGCTGGAAGGTCCCAAAGAGTGGTGCCCAATGGATTTAAATCCAGCTGGTGGCTGGTCACAAGCTGTGTGCCTCAGGGCTCAGAAATGGTTGGAACCATTTCTGTTAAACATCTTTATTGATGATCTAGATAAGGACATAGGGTGTATCATCAGCAAGTTGACAGATGACACCAAGTTAAGCAGGAGTGTTGATTCACATGAGGATAGGGAAGCTCTACAGAGAGACTTAGACTGGATCATTGGGCCAACATTAATGGTATGAGCTTCAACAAGGCCAAGTGCCAGGCCCTGCACTTGGGCCACAGTAACCCCATGCTCCGCTACAGGCTGGGGGCAGTGTGGCTGGAGCTGCCTGGCAGAAAAGGACCT
>BJBW01001142.1:0-21272 GCA_004320125.1 Scolopax mira
GTGGTCCTTTGTTCCCATCTACGGCCAAACCATGACACATGGTTAGAAAACTGTATGGAAAATATGGAAAGTAGAGCTTTAGTACATGCATATGTGTGAAGAAAGATTTTTTTTTTTTACATGATAAATGTCTTGAAAAATCAATATGACTCTTCCATTTAAAAATTCAAGTCATATTATGTTTATATGAAGTGCTTTGTATTTTTCTCTGGTGTGCAAGAGACAATTGAGCGATATGTTCCATTCGATTAAATTTGGAGGGTTCTTTTTTTTTTCTTTTTAGTTTTTTTGTTTGCAACAACCAAAAACCCTACCAATTTTCAGCTGTCACTGATGGCTCCTGAGGCTTGGTCACACCAGCTGGTTGGTAACTTTCTCATTATAATGTGAGTAAATAAACATTAGATGTTATGTTCATTCTGTGAATGTCTATTGAACTCTTTTTTTTTTTTTCTATAAGTTTAGCAGATCCACTGGATATTTTGTGTTTTCGCTTTACAAAACGCGATGTGTGGCACACACAGACTGCTACCAGCTGTACTGCCAGAGCTATGTATGGGTCTCTGTTTAGCCATTAACAAAAGATTTACAATTCTGAGTTTCATATCAGTGAAAAAAAAATTAATTCTTTGGAGAATCTATAGTGAAACATTATTGATTCTCCATTAACCTTTTTATTTGTAGCCAAAAAAGTCTTATGTATCTTAATATGATACTTGATCCAGCATTCAAGGTTGGAGCCTAAAGTTCTTCTGTATTTAGATGTCTAAATCACTGATGCTCAGAGGTATAAATAGCAGATATTACGCAAGTTGCAGACACTGATGAGCTCATAAAAAACATGTTTGAAAGACGCATATTTTAGAGCTTGTGTATGTATCTTCCCTCCTCAAATATACCTCACTAGTATTCTAATTTTTTCAGGATTTTTGAAAGACACTGAAGGCTTCTCCATACCTACTTTCTTATTCTTCTATGCTTTCATACAAGCTGTCACTTACTCATTTTTATATTCAGATGAGAATGAAGAGGATGGGGGTGAAAGAACAAGAAATGTGCTCATACTGGTCTGTGTTTACCATGAGGAAGATGGATAGCATCTTGTTCTTCATTGTTTTTTGGTGGACGTACTAGTGCTAGAGGCTTGGTTATTGTGCTCTGTTAGGTAACTGGGGCTTAAGACTGTTGAGGTCTTTGAACTTTGTAAGGCTTTGAGCTTTACAAATAACTAAGCATTGTACCTGGAATAGATCACATTGCTACATTTTTTTACTGATGAACTTTAAGAAAACAGGGCCTGACCTTTGAATATTGTTCACGAGTTTTCTTGACTTACCATATTACTGCAACATCAGTCTTAAATTAGTACAAACACACCTTTGGGTTAGTCATGGATGTAAGTTACTTTAATGCAGGTATGTCTTTAGAAGACATTACAATACAAATCAAGGATATTTTCTTGTTATTTATCCAGTTTTAATTCCATTCATTCCACTGAAATATGTATTTTACTGTGTACATAAAATGCTTTCAGGTTTCCAATCTATTGTTTGGATTATGTTGACTTGTTATTCAAAGAAGAGGCAGCTGAGACTGGGAGATGTTAAATAAATGATGAAAAATGCTTAAGCAAAGCAGAGAAATCAAGTTTTAGCTGAGAAATTATTGTGAACAGCAAACACTATTTTTCCTGGAATGTCACTCTGAGGAATACCAATAGCCAGGTTTCAGTCTAGTTGGTGAATAAGTCATTTATTTCTTTAGAGATTATCATTCCTCCTACCGTTGTTTATCCTTTCTACACTCTTTGTACCTAATAATCTCATATCTCACACAGTTCCCTGATGTAGTCAAATCTCAGTAGAATGATTCTTTGGTTTTTTGTTACTTCAGAAATGATTCTTCTACAAGACATATTTACTTTACCTCATTACTCTTTTCTGCTTAGACTGAGATTTGTTTCTTGCCAATTCTTTGATTTTTTTTGTCATACTGCATTTTCAGAATAACTTTACACTCTTGCCATCCATGAACACTTTTTTTAATTGTAACCTATGGTCCCCCATAGGATTGCACTGAGTGTTTTTTAAGAGGTCTAAATAGGACAATATTCAGAAGCATGCAAAGACCGGTTGTTTTCAGTACTGCTTATTGTTTTACTTATTAGTATGTTTTCACTTTTGGAGTAAGTGTAATTTATACTGTTAATTTTAATTAATTTTTAATCATGGGTCAATTATCACTTATTTTGATTAATCACCCGGTGGAATACTTAAACACCAAAACCAGCACAACTAACATTCACCAGTGGAGTCATAATGATAGAAAAATTTATTCTGTAGTTGGCATACATATCTCATCAACTGAGCATGCTGTTGCTCAGGCTGCTCTGGCAGTAACTTTGCACTGTTGTGTCCAAATCTAACGTAATGCCAATGAAAGTATGTTTCTAAGAACATGTGGTTGTGCTAAAGAGGAAGGTTGTCCTCTTCCTCACATTGACTATTTCACATTCTGGTAGAAGACTGCCAAATAAAAATTACTAAGTAGTACTGTGTTTTGTGTTTGATGTAAAGAGAACCTTAAATCAATAGACTATTTTCATAATATAATTCATTATTTTTCTGTATTTTTATCTAAATCCAAGTGGAATCTTAAATTCTCAAATATTATAGTTTCCTGAATAAAAAATGTGACTTTTATGTGCATTACGCAGCTTCATGTAGCCTCTTCCAACTGACAAAATTCCAAATGGTAATTTGCCAAGCATGGCTACTTGAGGACTAAAATAGAAATTAGAGGAGTCAGAGAAGCATTAATTCTTTTATTTTTGTGGGCTTATCCTCTTTGTCTCCCAAGCGAACTGGAGATAAGTACATCATAATTACAGATACCTTTGCTGTATTTGTAGCAACAACTGGCCTGGTGTACAGGCTGTTTGAAGCATATGTCTATGTTCAGCTACAAACATTGAAAAAAAGTTATAACAGAAACAAAATTAAATTGCTCTCAATAGCATTTCAGTAGGGAGTCTACTCTTGAACAGTCCTTTGGTGACATGATTCATGAGAAAGAAAGTTGTGAAGTCTGACACTACCCTAGTATTGCCAACTGTAGGGCAAGGCAATTGATGTGTCCAGTGTCTCAGCAGCACTGAAGTCCTCCACTGTACTGTGATATTGAAGGATAGCTCACAAAAAGTCTTTCAGTAGAATTCAGCTTTATTTACAATTTGGTTTTTGTAACTACAAAGAAATCAAAGTAATCTCAACATGGTTTTGCTTTTGTCTCCAAACGTGTTCCTGTGAAGGGTATTTGTTCTGATAAACTTCTGGGGAAGATAGCATCATCGATGTACAATGGAAAAGAGGCAGACAACTTTAGTGTATTTGTGCATCAACAGTTACTAATTGACAGAGGCTGTTTTCATCACTGTTAGAAAAGTATTAATTGGATTTATAAAAATACTTTAAAAATGCAGTAATCCTGGAGATTAGTATTGAACTCTCATTGCTTGTGTTCAAGCAGAAAAGATTTAAATACTGTGAATATTCAGTTAACACCTGACTATAATTCTAGTTGTAAAACCTGTTCTCAAATAGCTGGTGACATTTTACTTATTTTTACAATTTCAGCTTCTTTTCTACTTGCTGATGGTTACAAATGATTTTGAACATTTCTTCTCACTCGCAGGACAACTTCGTTATTGCTAAAAATCAGGCTAAAAGAGCACATGGCAAAATATTTCTGAGAATTTCTGATCTTCACTACTGTGTTTGTTACTTTTTAGTGTCTCTATATTTCTGTTAATTTGAAAGAAATTTAACTTTCCAACAATGCACTAAGATTTCTGTGTTAACATAGGCACAAGTAAAATAGCAATCAGTAAATATCTTATAAATTTTAAAACAGCACTTTGATAGTAATCGATATTGATAATAACATGCAAACGAAAATTTAAGCTCCTTTAGATTTTTCAGTCTCTCTATAAACTTAAACTGCAGGAATATAGTAAATTGGCAAATGAATACAGAAAAGCAATAGTATTAACACAAAAAAATGTCCATACTTCCACCAGATTACCTCATCATTTGTTCTTTAAAAAAAAATCAGAATATTTTCTGTTATATATTTAATTGGACTGATTGAAGAAATTCAGATACCAAGTAGAGTGTAC
Organism: Scolopax mira; assembly: GCA_004320125.1. NCBI lineage: Eukaryota > Metazoa > Chordata > Aves > Charadriiformes > Scolopacidae > Scolopax > Scolopax mira. The sequence continues at coordinate 4,178 of BJBW01001142.1, forward strand.
TTCAATAAATATTACTCTCTTTTACCTCACCTATTTTATTGCATGTGGGTGGCTTGGTGATTAGATAAGAAAAGCCTTTCATGTTTTCAGCACTTTGTAAACATCAAATGTCAGATGTTGAATTTGTAAAATGGACACCAGCTTGAAGCTAAGCATTGGTCCTCTCCTTGTAGAGAGGAACTCTTCTGAATTCTCACCAACTGCATTAACAATATGACAACCACTTTCCTCAGTGAAGAAGAACAAGGTAATGTTTTTTTTGAAGCTCTGTATAGCTATAATTTGTAACTTCGTAGAGGTCTTATGTATTTATTTGTAGTTAAACATGTGACAGGTTGCTGTAAAGTCAACTAGCTTATTTCCACAGCCTAAGACTTGATTGGTTTGGTTGCCAAAGCCTGACCTTTAACATGTTTGAAACCAATGAAAAGTTTTTATTACTGGCTTTTGTTGGGGAACTTTTATTTTACGCCTTGAGGCAAATTAAATACAATTGTACTCAAATATAAAGAGATTTAATGAAAAACCTTTGTACATTACTGCCATAAGTGATTCCACAAGGAGTAAAGATGCAGCACAAGCCTATAAACTTGCATCCACACCAATTATACAAGCGTAAGCACTGGGCAGACTAGAGACATTTCTTCTTTGGAGCAAATATGTGAAATGTTTATATTCAGCTATTATATAATGACCAGTACACTGTACTTTCCTCCAAACCCAAGAAAACAGCTCAATATTTCGCAGCAGTCAGCTCCATATTTTATTGTAATCTTAATTAACAATTACGTGCATCCTCACATGCAAAAGGCAGAATGAATAAAGGAAAAAAAAATGCATGAAAGTTAAATCATGTAATATGTTCTCTAATTTGGCTCAGCTGCAAACAAGCAATTTAATGTTGAAGGGTTATTGGTAATTCTGGATACTTTCTGATTTCTGTATACTGAATTTGCAACTTGCACATATAATACTAGAATAAAGAACGATCTATGTAATATATCCATGTAAATAAACTGAAAACAATGATTTAAAAATCCATAAAGCACAACTCTTACCTACTACTGAAAACCTTCTACAACCTCAGTTATTTTGCAGACATACCCCCTTCACAAGTGATTATAAATCATGCAGTTAGTGATGTTTATATTTTCTCCTATTAATGTAAATTTTCAATGTTGTGATTAATATTTCTAAAAAATAATTACTTTATGACAAAAGTGTTGGCCTGTTATTAGTGTAATTGAAACATAAATCTGACAATATTGGTATATAAAAGCTTATTGTGTGTGGATGTTGACACTGAAGAAGGTCTTGAAAGGAAATAATTAGAGAAAAAAAGAAAGGAATCATAATTCTGTAAATATTTGTAGGCTAGATTAAAAAGAAAAATCAATGATGATTGTGTTTTTGCTCCCTCCAAATCCTACTATAAGACTTATTAAAAAATAATAATTTATTACACAAAACCTGAAGCTTCAGACAATCGATGCTGATTAGATTTACAGTTTAACTGCAGTTTTTATAGTTTTCATCTAAGCATTTTCTCCTAGAATATGTTTCTGGACAGATCTATACAATAGGAATTGCTTTAATCTCATTTACTGACAGGCTGACTACTACCATGCAATGCAATTTAGTTCTCACAAAGCCCAATATTACTTCTCTTGCTCATTTTCAGAAAACTCACTTGGTTTCAAGTGAATGACATTGTACAGTAATTCCCCACTGTAGGCCTCAAATTGTGAATTTTCTGATCAATTCCTATCTAAAGGGATGATCATTTCCATCCTGCCTGATCTTTTATGCTCCAGTGAACAGTAAAGTTATAAACTGTATGGTAACAATTGATGTCTGCATATATCTTTGTTGAAAATTCCAGGAAATGTGTTTGTGAAGACTACTACCCTACCCAGAAGAAACAGCCCACTGCTAAACAGGGCTGGAAAAGCATTTCCTATTCTAGTACAGTATGTTTTAACTTTGGGGGCATCTTCTGGCAAAAGGGAAAGTGATACATACAGTTTATTGACATCTCAAATCACTTACACCTGACGGGCACAAAATGCTGAAAGACAGGAATTAGCTGCAATTTATAACCAGGTGAATCTTGCTGAAATGATCTAGTGCTTCTTGCTGAACAGCAAACAGATCTTAGCCAGTCATCAAAATCCTGCTATGCCTGGCCTTGCAGCAGAGAACAAAAAAATCTTTGGTCACTTTACAGATTTTTTTCCAAACAAGATTGTATTTAAAAAAATAAAAAATATGCCATCAGCATCCAGAGTAATCTTATTGGAGGGTTCTGAAATTGTGACATACTTTTAAAAATATCTATTAAAATGTATCTCATAACTGTAAGCACCATGGGACTTCAGTATATTGTAAAGATCTGTCAAATTATGCCCTAACAAAGAAAACAAAAAAAGTCCTAGTGACTGAAAGATCAGGTCTGAATAGATATTTGTTAAGAAATTAAATTACTTAATATTCACTAAGTTTATGCACAAAGTTAATATATTGATTGCTTAATTAAGATTAGCAAAATTGTCTAGTGGCATCTGAGCAGTTTAGTCCTTCTCAACTGCTTCTAAGGCAACCTGTGCCAAAATAGAACACTTGAACTAAGTGGCACATGCCTTGATGCATGTATTTAATTGCTACTAACTAGAATAATTAGCTTATCTCTTCCTGTTTAATTTTAACTTTGAATTATTAAAATGGAAGTTACATAGTCACTAAATGGTGGGGAGGCCAATAACTCCAACACACCTCTCATATTGCTATTCCACCATGCTCTCAATATCGCGACTGCAGCCTCTAATCCTGGTCCTTGATACAACCACAATGTAGAGGCAACCCAACCTTTCACAACTCTCCTCTCCTATCCTTGTCACCACAATCCACGTGGCCCTTAAGAGCTCTGCATGTGCTGAAGCCGTGCTGCCATATAAATGTGGGTCTCTGACTATGGTGGTGATTCCAGCGCCTGACATCGCCTCTCCTCCTTCATATGATTTCAGCCACACAGAAGTAAATACTGTATAGCAATGTGCAAATTTTCCAAGGAGAGTATCAAAATCCAATGATGACTACATTGTTCTTTTTATGCTATAGGGAGCCCCTACACAAGGGAGGAAACAAATTGATCAGAACCTTTTATATTATTGAAAAGAGTAGCTTAAAGATCTAATGCATTTTCAATACTACATATAAACTTGAAAGACAGTTTCTCCTCTATTCTTTTGGGAGCTTATGTAGAATAAATTGTTTTAACAAAATCTACGATTACCAGTGATTATGTAACCCATCGCCTTAGGATTTGAATTGCATGATTGTTTCCTGCTTGGAAATTTTTCTCCTGCTTTTATTAATTCACTGGTGATTTTCCCAGTCCATATGAAATATGAGAAGACAGGCATAATAACAATGATAAAATTGGTTATAAAAGTGAGAAAATAAGTAGGAACATTGTTTGAAAGGCAAGTGATAATTTGAGATATCTTGTTTATCTGTCTCCCAGTCTTAAGCTCCTTAAGGGAACACTGGGCTAAATCAATGTTGATTTCTTTATATTCTTATTTTTGCCTCAGTATTGCTGTCAGGAAAAAAATAGGAAGGTTTATCAAGCAAGCATCTCTTTATCATACCTTCTCCTGTGAAAGTCAGAACACACCACTACCTTAATTGTTTGGTTTTTCCCCTCCTACCAAGAATTCCCAATCTTTTGAATTTTCCAAGATCTGCAATTTTCTTTTAGGGTATTTCCAGGCTTCTGCTGTGGAGAACACTGGTATTGTAGCAAATGGGACAACTGTCCATCTCATTTTCTGTTGTCCAGGAACAGTGGGAGAAAGAAAAAAAGATAGGAAGGAATGGTGGGATCATAGCAACCAAAATGTGATCTAAGGACAGCCACAATAAAGTTATCTATCTACAAAAAAGTGAAAAGCCCAACTGCAGGCAGGGAGTGTAAACAAATCTATGATGCTTGACCCCTGCCCACAAAATTTGATTCCACAGACCTTGAAAAGATATTATAATGATTATTGGTGCAATGTTTTTTATGCATATATAATATTTTTGTTGCAAATTTCTTACAATCCCATGCAACATTTGTTGTCACAGTTCTTACTGTTCTTGTATGGATCAAAAGTTCACTGAGGTCAATAGGAGTCTTTAAAGAAATAAAATGAGAAGATGATAGCTGCATCATGCATATACATATATATACATTTACAGGTGCTTATGAATATTAAATATCAAATACACTAATATATGAATAAACAAGCAATTCTATGTAAGATATGATTTATAAATATATTTGTTAAGAATGTCATCTATTCAGAAAGATAGCACTTTTTTGGATTTGTGCTCCTCGTTTGTTCAGTCACTCCAATTACAGTAACTGAAAACTTCCTAATTTACTGTTGCAAACTGTCAGGACTTCAAATTTAGGAATCAATCTTGCTGATGTAATATGTGTCTATGCATGAGAGATGTGGATCAAATCCTGTGTGTGTAATACTGCTAAATACAGATGATTTAGGAAGTTGAAACTAGTCTGACTGGAATGATCCCACATCATAAGGCAATTAGCATCAAAATCTAGAGCTCAAGGTTTTAATTTTTCTTCCAAAAATTGTACAAATAAGACTTTACTTCTAGTAAATGATGTCAAACTTTGACAAAGAAAACTGAAATTTAAAGACAGCAAGTGGAAAATTGCATCATTTTGTAAAGACATTGCCAAAAAATCTTCAACCTATTCTGGAAGAACCAACAATAAAAGCACGGAAATGGTTTGTTATCCACGATTCTTTCACTACTGGAATTTTAGTACACTTGCCAGCAAAGTAAGGTCTGCCACAGAGATACTTTGTGTTGTTATTTCTGCACAGAGAAGAGCAAGAACAAAATTGCACTCCATGTCAAGAAAAACAACTTGCAATTACATACACAAATAAGGTGGATCTGAGATATGAATTTTGTTTGATAGTTTTCTTTAAGTCTTTAAGCATTTTTGTCTGTGCTCAGTAGCTGTACTGCTTGTGGCTTATTCCCTTGTCCTTGTAGCATTCCTGGCTTTGGCTGGGTGTAGAGTAGAGGAAGAGCAAACCTGTCTGGTCAGCTGGAGCTGCTGCCTAGGCATCTGCTGAATGCCGTCTTGGGATTGTATTTCTTACTATCCCAAAGCAGAGCCATCTGGTCCTCACGTAACAAAAACTATGAGATGTCTGTAATTTCTAAAGGCATCAAAATTGTGAAAATAAGCTATCATACCTCTCATTCCTATGAACAGTTAATTTTGTAACATTGTCTCTCCCCACAGCACATAGCATAAAGCTAAAGCGCAAAAACCTTTAAAAGTCATTAATATAACAATAAAGATGTATCTAAAGTGGCATGACAGCTAGAGGGCCACATTAGATACCAACCTTTTTGGTACTGAATAATTTACACAGATTTTATAATGGTATGTCACAAATTCAAGAAAAAAAATATTTTTAGGATATTTGATCCATTGGACGCTGTAGAACTTCATAAGAAGTGTGACTGAATCATTGTGCACTGACCACCAATCTGAAAGTTGAGAATTAATTTTCAAAAAAATATGATGTTTGATCAGACCCGTTTCCATTTCCCATTTAGGAATATTTCTTTTTTTAACTGTTTTGGGGGATTTGGTAGGGAACTGAGAGACATTAAGTTTGGTAAATGATGTCTTCAAGATGTTGAATATTCTTTATAGCCTTATTGGTAATTTACTATAATTTTATAGTAATGTTCACAGTTTAATGGTCATTTTAATAGTCATTTTTCAATTTGGACTCTGCTATATAAGTTTATCCCTTTAGATTAACTACTAATTATTTCACTGATAGAATTCCAGTTGTACTGTCTATGGACATACCATATAAATTAAACTACTCATTGCTCTTGAAAAAAAAATCCACCCTAAGTTATTAATGTGTTCATTTCAGAGTTGTTGTTTATTTCCCTTCATTATAAATGATTTATGTGATTCATTAGATTGTGGTAATTATCATTTTAGACTCATAAGTTTGTTATTTATGCAAGTTTGCTCATGTTGATGAAGTGCACTGCTATTTACAGTTAGATTTGATAAGCAGTAAATGTAGGATAATTAAACCAGTCAAAATATCTTTAAAGGCCAATAAAATGTATTGTACTTTATTCCTAGATACACCCTAACTTTATATTAGAAAACAATTGTATTCTCTTAAGAGAAAAGACAAGCTCTTGCATGCATTACTGTATTATTTCTAAAAGCAGTAAAATATTCCTTAAAAAATGTGAACAGTTGTGCTAACAGTGCATTGTCATCAATATAAAGAGATTCCCAGTTTAACATATCAGTACAGAAAGATATTACATGGTGCATTACATATGCATAGATAACTAATGACATGATCAGCTCTTCACATTTTCGCCAACTCATTCAGCTCCTTTTCCCACCCCTGCCTTCTGCTTGGCTGTGTAGCTCCAACCAAGGCTACCAGTCCACCTCTGAGTCTATAGTCCAAACCAATTAGCCTATTAATTTTAGCCAATCTCCCTCCTCAGTTTCCAAAGATTTCAGCATGCCAATCTGAAACTGCAATTTTTGTATGTCTGTGGCTCTGCCACCTCTTTTGAATGACAAAGTTCAAGAATTTTTTTCTCATCACTCTAACTCTGTCTTTTATTCCTTTATCAGAAGTTATGGTTTGAATTTTCTCCACTGTCCTTGATTGTTAGTTTTATATAAGTACTTGATTGTTAGTTTTATATAAAGGTGCACACAAAATATTCCATTGCCTGTTTGAATTTGTTAATGACTAAATTAAAATATTAGACAAAAAAATTACCAGCCAGGAAACATTTTTTCTATTCTTTTATGTAGTCAGAAAGGACTTATATAGTCAAAATGAAACAGAAAATGTAGCTGAGATTTGGAATCAGTAAAGTGGAACATTTTCTTCCTTCATAAGCATAAGTTCTGTAGCTAAGACAGGTTTAGGGGAGAAAAAAAATCTTCCTCTTTAAACCTACCTTAAGATACCAGAGGGAGGTTTTGATGAGAAGATTATCAAGTAGAAACATTATTTCTACTGGGATTTCAGAAATATTTATTTATTTATTTTAAAAGGCTTAAAACGAAAATAAAATAACAACCACAGTGGCTTCATGTTAGGAAAAGGGTTATTTTTATAGCCTAGCAAGTTGCAGTGGAGATATTTTTTAAATTAATGTGAGTCAAACTAATCAGTAGGGAAGTTAAATTCTTATAAAGGCAATTTGGCAAAGAGTTTACAGCTCTGGCAGCAGGGGAAAGAAAAAGCAATTTTTTGTCTTCCAGTTAATTGTCTTGAGTTACAATCTGAGTGCAGCTGACATTTATTGTTTTGCAGACTGGAAATGTGCAATATTTATCACTATTGTTTAGATTTAAACCTGGAGCTGACACCAAGTACACTACCTGAGAGACCACGGAAGTACATAACATCATAAAACATTCAAAGAAGGTATTCATGTTGGAACATGTTAGATGTAATTATGAAAAGATTTTTTAAGATGTCAGTGTAAGACAAGTTCAAATGCAGCAGATTTAGGGCTTTGCAATATGCAGGTGTACTCTTGTCTTACTCCTTAAATTGCCCCTTAATTTTGCCTTGCTTTTGTAGAAGGCCTGAGATCTTAGAGCTAAGATGTGCACTACAGCTCCCACAGTTTCACAAATCACTCTGTGAATGAATAACAGCATTTCACATTTACCCTACAGGTCACTCAGCTTCATTGGAAGTGAATGAGACCTAAGGAAAATCAAACTACCTTGCATCCTTTGTGGATCAGTGAGGGTGGTTGTAACCTGCTTGTGTATATAAGTCTTAATACATGTATCAGCATTACTTTATCTCACAGCATAGAATCATAGAATTATCTGGGCCGGAACAGACCTTCAAAGGTCATCTAGTCCAACCTTCCCACAGTCACAGGGACACCTCCAACTAAACCAGGTCGCCCAGAGCCTCGTCGAGCCTCATCTCGAATATGTCCAGAGAAGGGGCCTCAACCACCTCCCTGGGCAACCTGTTCCAGTGCTCCACCACCCTCACTGTAAAGAACTTATTCCTAATATCTAATCTAAATCTGCTCTTCTCCAGTTTAAAGCCTATAGTCCTTGTTCTGTCTCTGCAGGCCTTTGTAAACAGACTCTCCCCAGCCTTCCTGTAGGCCCCCCTCAGGTACTGGAAGACCGCTATTATGTCTCCCCAAAGCCTCCTCTTCTCCAGGCTGAACAACCCCAGCTCCCTCAGCCTGTCCTCGTAGCAGAGGTGCTCCAACCCCCTGATCATCCTCGTGGCCCTCTTCTGGATGTGCTCCACCAGGTTTATGTCCTTATATTGAGATCTCCAGATCTCCAGTACATAGTACTCCAGGTGAGGTCTCATCAGAGCAGTGTACATGGGCATACATGGGTACAGCAAAATGTGGGGCTATGAAGACATCTCTGGGGCTATGTGGAGCCCCACATACAGCAGGACAAGCTTTTCCCAGAGTGTCAAATGGCTGCAAGCTGTTTATCTGTAGACCTTTTATTTGGCACAGTATTCCTGTGATTTTCCTACCATTGCCCTGGCTGTGTGAAAATAGGTGTTTGCATGGCTAACAGAGTTTGGGGCACAAATATTAGCAGCAATTAATAAATAGTTCAGAAAACTTCAGCAGCTATTACCTCCATATACAGGTCTAAACAGAACAAAGAAGCACCGTTCCCTGTTTGTGATGCAGGGTTGCTTTTATTTTGTACTGGACAAGGGAGGACAAGCTGCAGTAGGAGAGTGATAACACGGTCTGATTATTGGATCAATGTACTCTGGAAATTAAACAGTTACGTTTCTCTTTCTTTGGTACATTTTGAATAGTGAAGAGGTAAGTAACAATTACAACAGGGGACATTTCACAGACTGGATTATTTGGATTCTATTTCTCTTCTCAAAAAGTCAGCATATGTCTCCCAAATCTCTTTATAGGTAACAAAATTAATTTATGCTACAAAGAACTATCAACAGGTTTCATTTCCCACAACTGTGTCATCGAAGCATGGAACCACTGTGTACTGGGTCTGGCTGGGATGAAGTCAATTTTCTTCTTTATAGCAGTCTGCACAGTGCTGTCTTTTAGACTGGTGACCAAAATGATGTTGATGAGACACCAGTGTCTTAGCTAGTGCTGAATGGTGCTTATACAGCATCACAGTCTTTTGTGTTACTCACTCTGCCCCACCAATGAATAGGCTTGGGGCAGGCAAGAGCCTGTGAGGGGACACAGCTGGGGTAGCTGAGTCCAAATGACCAAAGGGATATCCCATACCATATAACATTATGCTCATCAATAAAAACTGGGAAAAGAAGGGAGAATGGGGATGTTTGTTGTTACGGCATCTGTCTCCTCAAGTAACTGTCAGAACAACGAAGCCCTGCTTTTCTGGAAATGACTAAACATCTGCTCAATGATAAGTTATGGATTAACTCATTGTGCTCTGCTTGCACATGCAGATTGTTCTCTTTTTGTTAAACTGCCTTAATTTTGAGCTGTTGGTAATTTCTTGCTTTTATTTTTCTGATTCCCCCTGCTAGGAGGAGTGAGTGAGTGACTAGGTGGTGTTTAGCTGTCTACTGGGGTTAACCCACAATACCTACAAATATCAGTGCATGCATAACTAAATGTATATAGATTGATTGAATACTAACTACTTTGATGGATCAGTTCCTAAGTCTTCATTGTTGACTTTTGGGGAAAAAAAAGGAACAGCAAGACTTATAAAGTATGATTTGCCTAAAACAGATTGGAAAACAGTGTTCCTTAGGTAACCAACCCATAAATTGCTTGGTTCAAAGAAGCAAAAAATTAGTGGCCAAAATTCCTTTTCAGTAATTTCAGAATGTAAGGTTACGTGGCAGGGATGTTTTTATTTGATTAACTGTGTTACATTTGGCTATGAATTTATTTCTAATTAAACATACTATAACCCTATTGGGAAAAATGAGCTGTAATCAGAAATGAAAGTCACTGAAATAAAGTGCAGGCTTTCACTCTTGATGAGGTAATACCAAAGTTTTCTGTTTGCATGTTTTTACCATTGACCTCCTTGAAAATCACAGCAGAAACACTAGGAAATTCTATTCCTAATGATACAAATAAAAGTTAAACACTTTCTACTTAAGGAAGACATATTTTAAATTCAACAGGAGTTATGTTAAAAATTTTTGGTTTTTTCTGCTGCTCTTATCCAAGGAGACTTTGGGAATCTTGTTAGAAATAAACAAGAATTAGCAAGCATGGCAAATGAGATCACTCATATTTTGGGGGGAGAGGAGAGTGAAAGCTTATACATCTACAATGTGCTTTCTTCGTTTAATTGTCAAATGAAATTTTAGCTTGAATTTTGAGGCTAGTTCAAAGTTCAGGGTGGTAGGACTTAGAAAAGACAAAGTATGAAAAATATGAGTTCTCAATATGAGCATCTCAATATGATGCTGCTCCATAGTTTTATACGAAACATTGGAATGTGATTTCTTTTTTGGGCTGTGAATAGTCATGCTTGTGTATATGCATGTGCATCAAATGTGAATTTCTCATTCTACCATAACTTTACTATTTTTTACTTACAGGGATTATTTGAACAAATAAAATAGGGAAGATCTGTCCCATGTTAGTAGCAAAAAAAATATCTTTTGCTTATTTCTATATTAAAAGGGTTTGTTCAGGTTTTCACAATATTTAACCTTTTAAACATCAATGATATAAAACTGTGAGAGATTTGTTTTTCAAGAAAATTCCACTTATCTCAATAGAAATAATACAGTCATATTAAGAACAAAGCAATGAAATTAGAAGGATGTTATGTCTGCCATATTTAGCAAATATTAGTATAGGATTTTTAAATAGTTTTATTATGCTTATGCCATGAAATAGACTAAAAGTCTTTTTTGTTATATTAAAAAAAGCCACCTGAAATTACCTGAATTTTGAATATCAGTTACCACAAGCACAACAGAGATTCACTAGATTTTTGAAATAATGTTTCAAGTATCTCTAAAATTAGAGCATATTATACTCTCCATGCTTAAATGGCAACTGGGAGAAATTGGGCATCAATTAAGACCTTAAGTCATACTAAAATAACAAAGCTGGAGAAGACATAAATCACAGAAGATAGACCTCTGCCTGCATTGGTCATTTTCCAGTGAAAATATGTATGTAATAAAAGACAAATTGATAGTGATAAGGTGTTGGCACAGTGACCAGAAGTATGCTGAGACTGTAAAAAGAGTTAGAAGATGACAGTAGTGTTTATTCCATAACAGGGATGGAAAGCCTGAGTAGCAGGAAAAGGATATGAGAGGAAAGCAATGGTATGTATGTACAGGTAGACACACATTTTTGCAGAAAGGTGCAACTGAGTCCTGCTTAAGCTCCAAGAAGATGTGAATACTTTGACTACTTTGTAGCCTACAAAGTAGGCAATCTGCCTACTTTGAAGCACCTGGAAACCATTTATCTGTATGGCACTATGCCTGACTCAGCAGAAGTACAAGGTCAGATTTATCAGTGTGCAGTTTTACATTTTTACACTTCTGTGTGGCTGACCATTGCCTTGGAATACAGGCAGAATTGACCCGACTTCCTGGAAAAAACCTTTGTAAATGTAGTCCACAACATTAATTCTGAAAGATACATTGTCATTTGCCTCTCATTCACAAAATTAGGCCATATATTTGTACGGTTTTGAAAGGGCTGCAGAAAGTATTTGTCACTGCTCCATGACTGAACTCTGCATATGTCTACTTCAGTGCACAAGTAACTGAAAGTACAATTAAAGTAGGTAAATGCTACTCTGATTAACTTCACACTGTTATTAATTCGAATCATATCAGACAATTGGTATATATGACTCAGCTGCAGACACACAAACCCTGGCAGATAGAAAGAACTGTGGGAGCATCAGCTTCTACAGTTCTATCCACAAAAATGCAATTAATTATACCATCAGATCATGTAAGTGGGGCCTTAAATGTATCAACACTACTGAAAAATCATATAATCCTAATTTTGCTTTTTTGTCATTTTTTTTTCCCAAAATCTGCAAAAGAAAGAATTATTTCTGTCAAACAACTTTATTCATACTCTAAAGTGAAGAACTTGAGTGAAAAAAGCAGAACCCTAAATACACTTTAATCATACAGTAACAGGCAAAAGAGGATGAAGGAGTTGCACAAATTAAAAATGTCTTAAAGATGATATTAGAGGAGTAAAGAGAAGTTCCAACAATTTCAAGAAACTTCAAGTAATGCTGTTTTTTTCTAGAGGAACCGAGTTTCTTTAAGTGTGCAAATCAGGAAGATTATTGTAGAATCCCCAACGAATTTTTTTCAAAGGCGAGAAAATATGCACCTAAGAAAACTTGAGGTATTTTCATCGTTAAAGCTACTAAATTATGTTGTGGTGAACTCGTGTCTGTATGAATTACAGAGTTTGTGGATGGTGCTGTAGATTTTTAATGAGTTTTTCCTGCTTTGAGTGATGTACTACATACCAGGGACAATCTATATTCCTTATTTCCTGATAGAGAATCTATTGACAAATTAAGACTGCTATCCTGTTACTCTCCATTCTTGCACTTTCATATGTATAAAAAGGGAAAAATTCTCATCCTGCATAAACCAACTCTTAATGAAAATTAGTAACTATGATACACTATTACAGTAACATTATATGATAAAACCAAACCAAACCAAATCAATTCTGTAAAAAGATAAAGACTAGGATTACCTTTTAAGCAAAGAGAGAAAAAGGTGATAATGAATATTCTATGATGAGAATCTGTGATTAGATCATATTCTATGATTATTTGAGTTTGTTCCCTATTAACTGATGCATTAAGTGAAGAATTCACAAATTAAATATAACCAGAGGCTATACAAGAATACTTTTGTAACTTTTTTTATTATTATTATTTTATGAGAACTCCAACAGATAAACTACCTTGAAATAATCATAGGGGCTAGCAAGAGAAAAGATGCAAAATGTGGATAATTCGTAGTACATCTAGGTACTTATGATAGTAGAGACATTTCAGACACATTCATAAAGCTCTGAAATACTGCTAGTCATCAGAAATATTGGTAAAGTTAACTGTATATCAAAGAATGGTCAGGTAACAGCTTGCTTTTCCTGGAGCACTGAGGCCTTAACAACTCTGACCTAAAAGGCAGTATATTATCTGTGCCTCCTTGGAAATTCCAATTGCTTAGACAAATTGAGATGGTGATACCTAATTTTTGATCATGCATGATTTTATGAAGCTTGAAGGATTTCACCCTGTGTATAATATTTAACAGAGAGTTTTACTTTCTCATTGGGTTTACTGTTCGTTGGAAGAGTAAACTCCTTATTGGAAGTAATGCTCAAACTAACCCTCAATCTCTATTCTGAAATTTTAGTCTTCTTGTTTAATACACATCTCACATGAACCTATCACTTAAAAGATTTTCACTCTGATGACAAAGTTATTAAGATAATCAGGAATTTTGCTTTGATATGGGAGGCTGAGCAGGCTGCTCTTCTCTTTATTAATTGTGTGGATTCATTCTGTAAGATTTCCATTCCTTTAACAAAATGAGCTCTTTTGCATGCTTCCCATTCTGAAAGTTCAAACAACCACAGTAATTCAACTATTTAAAGTGAAATGATTGTTTGGCACCTATACAACAACCCCACTTGTATGTATTTTATTGTTTTTACTTTTTTTTTCTCTCTTTAGCGTTAGCAGTCTCCTGATTGATTTTATGACCTGCAGTCATACAGTATAAAATTGGTGAGCTGAATTTAGTCTTTGACCTTGTGATCTCTCTTTCTGTACATTGTAGAACTGTTAGCTGCATGAAAACCAAGAGAGCTTGTTTGTGTCTTTGTTTAATAACTTCAGCTATAAAAACATTGAGTAAATATTTTCTAGGTCACTTTTTTTCAGGCAATTTTTTCTCTTCGTTCTACTCTAGAAACAAACAAAACAAAACATAACAGACAACCGAAACAAAACCTGAAGAAAAACCAAAAGAGATCTCAAATTCCTGCATCCTGTAACAGTCAATAAGGGTGATCAGTGTTTCAAATCCTTGTATGAAGGTATGCAAAGCACAGAATGGGGCTTCAATTTGCATCAAGAAGTCACAAGAATAAGAAAAGCTAGAAGCATCAAATTATAGATCAGAAAACCAGTCTCATGCTCTGTTGCTCATTAAATCTCCTTGAAAATTACTCAAGGGATGTTTCAAAAATACACTCTAATATTAGAGTTTATCCTTTAGTAGTGATAAACTCATCTTAAATTAAGGTCCATCATTCATGAGAGTTTATACTCACCACATGGATAAAATAAATGTCTCCTAGTCAATTTTTTAATACTTTATTTCAAAAGCGAAGTTTTTCATAACCGTTATATCTCATAGTCATAACTGTGATAATTCTGGGATCTCAACAGTTCAGGATAGACACAACCTTATGGGAAAATATCCATGGTACTTACTATGTGTCAATTATTTGTGGTTACTTCTTTTTGATTTACCACAGTTTTCAGTGCTACTCTTTTCCTCCATCAGCAAAACAACAGAATTTTAAAAGTATCCACCTTCAAAAACAAATATACAAGGAACAAGTAGGTGTTAGTCTCCCCCATACTACAGACAGCTTAGTATACTTGAATTCAGCTTCATTGAACTGGACTGTTTAGCAAATGAATTAAAAAAAATAATCTAAGTGTAAGAAATTATCGTTTTATCTATATCTACAAGGACAGAAACACACATACAGTCTTTGCTTCAGAGGACCAGTTCCTTATGACCTTTTTTGGCAACGGTATGAAATTACTGTGTTTTTTCCTGAGCTTTTTTTCATGCCTAAATGATCTCTTCATTTTTTTTCCTTATCAGGTGTGTGACTTTTACCTTGTAAAAATAAAGACCATGGATAAACTGCATGACAAGCTCTAGCCCTTTCTTGATAACTCAGTATGAAGCCAGAAACCCAACTGCTTATTATATTGGGATTTCTGAAGTTTTTGCACTGTTTGAATTCCTGAGTCAAATAGACAGTCAAAGATAATTTTTTAAATTTTGAGAGCAATCCAGACTGCTTAACTCTCACTAATTGGGGTAACATTTATAAATTAATTGTTCTGAATATTACTCTAAAGGAGTATGTCTTGATATACTGTATTTAGAAGACTTAAGTAATAGCGAGAAGTCTGCATCCAAAAGCTAGCACACCTCTAGAAATTAAGCGGTCTTCATTAGGCAAAAGAAGCAAACAAACCAACAAATAAACCTTCTTAAAAAGTGTGTCTCCTAAATAGATCGATAGTTTTATCTTTAAAAAAAAAAAAAACAAACAAAAAACCCCCACAAAACCACAAAAAACCAAAACCCAAAAATCCACCAAAACCAACCAAACCAACCAACCAAAAAAATCACAACAGAACCAAAAAAATTAAAAAAAAAAATCCCAACTGATACTGCTGAGGAGATCAGCTGCAGTAGAGGTAAACGGCAAAAAGCCCCTAAAAGGATGGGCAAAGAGCTCTTTTTGAAGGCTTTAGAAGTCGGTAGCACCGATTGGTCCCTGCCAGGAACCGGTGGCTTGTGGGCGGGCTGCGGCGTCGGTGTGGGCAGACCCTCCCCCAGCTAAAAGAGGCCTCTCAGGAGGCAGGACCAGTCGCTTGGCACTGGGAAAGCAGGCAAGGCAGAGGCACTGGCCAAGGGCGTGGGAAAGAGCACAGGGGAGGAACCTGAAGTTCTGTCAGCTAGACAGGTGAGTCCTCCTGGTTATCCTCACTCCCCCTTGGTAGGAGATCAGCTATGGTCTCCACCCAGAGGAAGGTCATGTGCTCAGCCCTAAACAGAATGGATGTGGGAACCCAGACAGATCTCCCACAGAAACATGCATCTGTCCAGGTTGAAGGCTGCAGGGAGTGCCAGGACTGGAAACAGGTAATAGCTGTGAGACCTGATGTCTCAGATGTGAACAGATGAATGATCTGCTCAGCATGGTGGCAGAACTGAGAGACAAAGTTAGAGACTGAGGAATAGCAGGGAGAAAGGCATCAAGGTCTCAGGAGCTGTTGTAGGCACCCCTGGTCAGCCTGAATGCAAAACCATACTGAAAAGAGCAAGTGGAAGCAGGCTTGGTCAGGGCACCAGACAACCTCCCATCTTACCACCTCACCGTGTCAAGTACCTCTGAGGAATAAATATGAGGATCTGCTTGAGAATGGTCAGTTCAGCAAAGAAGTAGGTAAAGAGCATCTATAACACATATGCCTCCTAGGTAGTGCAAAAAGGCACATACCCCAGATCACCACCACACCCTCTAAGAAAATGCAAGGAGTTGTAGTTGTTGGGAACTCCTTCCTGAGGGGGGCAGAAGTGTACTTTGGGTGTACCCTCCTCAGAGGGAAGTCTGCTGCTTTCCTGGAGCCCAGGTGAAGGACGTCACCAGGAAACTTCCTGGTTTAGTATGGTCCTCAGATTATTATCTGCTACTGATATTCGATGTAGGTGCAAAGGAGAAAGAAACTCTAAGTTCAAGAGGTATAAAGAGAGACTTCAGGGAGTTGGGAAGCTTAGAAAAGGATTCTGAGATCCAGGTGATTTTTTTTTTTTTTTTTTTTTTTTTTTTTTTGTCATTCCCTCCAGTAGCAGGCAATGATGCTGAGAGGAGCAGATGGATCAAATCAATCAATAAATGGCTCCTCAGCTGGTGTCACTACCATAATTTTGGGTACTTTGATAGTGGGTTGGTCTGTATGGCACTGGGCTTGTTAACAGGAAATGGAAGATGCCTCTCTCAAAAGGGGAAGACTGTTCTGGCCTGAGAGGTGGTGTGGTTGATTGACAGGTCTTTAAACTAGATTTGAAGGGGGGTGATAACATCGGACCTGTCCTTGAAACTCCTGAGGCAAAGGGAATATGGGAATCATAGACAAAACACCATGAAGGAATCACCTTAAAAAACCAACACCCCCCCCCCC
>BJBW01001142.1:21450-34165 GCA_004320125.1 Scolopax mira
GTAATTCTTCCTAATATCTAATCTAAATCTCCCTTGCCATGGCTTCATACCATTTCCTCTGGTCCTGTCGTTATTCCCTTGGGAGAAAAGGCCAACCCCCGCCACCTGAAGAGCAGCACAAAGGAACGGGAGCCAGCCAGTAAGTCAGCCCCATTAGGTGCCCGGCTGAAGTGCCTTTTTGTAAATGGGGAACAAGCGAGAGGAGTCAGAGATGTGCACACGCCTCTAGGGCTATGATTTTATTGGCATTAACGAGACATGGTGGGATGGGTCTTATGAATGGAGTGTTGGAATGGAGGGTTACAGACTCTTCAGGAAGGACAGGATGGGAAAATGGCGAGGGGGGTTGCCCTCTATGTCAATGACCAGCTGGAGAGTGTGGAGCTATACCTGAGAATGGATGCATCCTGGGCTGCATCAAGGGAAGTGTGGCCAGCAGGTCTCAGGAGGAGATTCTGCCCCTCTACTCTGTGCTCATGAGACCTGACCTGGAGTGTTCAAGTTGTGTCCAGCTTTGGAGTACACAACACAGAAAGGACATGTACCTGCTGGAACTGGTCCAGCGGAGGGACACAAAGATGATCAGAGGGATGGAGCACCTTCCCTATGAAGACAGGCTGAGGGAGCTGGGGTTGTTCAGCAAGGAGAAGAGAAGGCTCTGGGGAGACCTTGTAGCAGCCTACCAATACCTGAAGGGAGCCTATAGGAGAGCCAGAGGGGTACTTCTCATCAGGAAGTGTAGTGAAAGGACAAGGGGACAATGGTTTTAAATTGGAGGAAGGGAGATTTAGATTAGATACTAGAAAGAAATTCTTTACTGTGAGGGTGGGGAGACACTGGAACAGGCTGCCCAGGGAAGTCGTGGATGCCCAATCCCTGGAAGTGTTCAAGGCCAGGCAGTATGGGATTTTGAGCAACGTGCTCTAGTGGGAGGTGGGAGAGGTTGGAGGGAGATTGGAAATAGATGATTGTTAAGGTCACTTCCAACTGAAATGATTCCATGATTGCATGATTCCTTCCCACTTGATATTATTTTTTCAAAAAGGAAGAAACCTGAATATCACTCTCCAGCTGAGTAGGGCTTTGATACCATATTTGACATTTCTGAACCATGAAGCCCCAGTTCTCATTGAAATGGAAAAATAAAGATTTTTTTTTTAATGTTAGGTTTCAAACATATCACCTTAAAAAGTCCTCGGTAGACACCGTCTGGAATGCGAAGAGAAAAAAGTTATTTTCATAGAAACTCTTTAAAAAGTACTCATATTTTGTCCCCAACCTTAAGTAGTCCTGGATTACAACTAGTTTTATAAATTCTCATAATGAAAATGGCATCATACTTTATGAACAACTGAGGAAAGGTGAAATGGCAGGAAACCATGTCTAGCTCAGTGACTGAAGAAATGTAATATGCTCAGAACTTTTGGTGATATATCCACTTTCCCCTTGTACTTGAAAAACATTGAGAAACAGTCCCATTTCCTGTGCACATGAAATGCTGAACCTCAAACAGCTGGACCTCTGCAGAATTGGTGAACTCTCTATCAGGACAGATATCCCAGTTAGTGGTCAGTTCAGTTGTTTCTATGGTTACAGATTAATTCAGTGCTTAGAAAGGCGACCTTCAGCATATATTTTGCTTGAACCAAGAACATGCACATGTTTTTAAACATAAATTGTCTATCAAGTAACAAGTTTTCAAAATCTATGGTTTCTTAAGTCATGCTATCTCAACTATTTCATTGACAAAACCATGATAATTTTTCAACTAATGTATGTGTTTAAGAAAATGTCCATGTAGAAACATATATCCTGACCCCTGCAGTTCAGGGAATTATTCTTAAACCAATTCTAAAAGCCTGAAGAAAACAAAGATAATGGAAGGATTGAAGCTTCTACATGATAGAGAACAATATAATGTGTATTATTTGATTAAATCTCAAAGGGATTAGAATTTCAGTAGTATTCTTTATTAAAGTGTATTTCTGGGTAAAGTCATGCTCATTTAAAACTTTGCTTTATGAATGACATTAAAGAAATGAAAGGTCTAACTCCTTATAAATATGCTTACTGAAACATAGCTTGAAATACAGAGATTTATACTATCCCTCCCAAAAACTTTAAATTAAATTCTCAAATGATTTATAGGAATACAGTATTGTATTTGTATATATACAGGCTGCTGCAGAAATGCTGAAAAGGAATCACTACTTAATAACTAGTCGAAAGAAAACACTAACAATCTTAGTGCTAGTGATACTTTTTCCCTCACTTAAACCATAGAACCATATGTTGTCTAGCAGCACTAAACCTGTAAAGGTGTCTCCTATTATGACACGCTGCAGGAATAACGTTCATGTCCTTTTGGATATGCATTAGTAGGAATAGATAATAGACTTAACAATATCAAAATATATAATCCATTCTTAATGCAGCCTAGGGAGAAAAATCTTTACACAGTATTTCTGATCATTACCAGTTCTGTCAAGTGCTGGTGCTACATCTACTAGATGGGAGTTGTTGATGCTCTACCTGTAGATTCTAAGAAAATACTCAAAAAATTAATTCAGAAAAGAGTAGAACTAACAGTAAAAAATGGTATTCTGAGCAAATATACTTTTATATATAAAGGAAACACTGAATCAAATAGAGATAATGTCACTTTTTTATTTTGTTAAATATGCATGAAAGTTATCTGTTTAATTTAATACCAAATTTATGTGGAAAATACCTGCATATTTTCCTGTAAAGCTTCCTGTAGAGTCCAAGGTGTTAGGCAATAGGGAGCAGTCTAGGAAACCTGAATCCTTTGCTTTAAGGCAGCTTATTAACTGATGCAAAAAGTCTGAATTAGTATAACAGAAACTCCTCTCACTCATATGGTTGCAAAATAAAATAAGGACCGGCGAGACTATAAAACAGGCAATTAAAAAAAATGTATTTATAAAAAGTTTGATTAAGATATCATAGAATCTTATATATAAAGTAATAGATTACATAATTACATATATGCAAAAAATATAAAATTTAAAATTAATTAAACATTTAAAATTAATACAAAATATCATACATGATAGAGATGTGATACTTTTTGCAGTCTTATAAAAGCTGTCTGCTATGAGCTGAACTGATCTTCGTATTGTGTAAGGTAGATGAAAAGAGAGACAGAAAGGTGTGACTCAAAAAGGCACTTAAGTGTTTCAGTATGATTGCTAGAGTGCATTAAGATAATATGTTGGAGCCAGAGAAGGATTGTCTAAGTGTGAAGTATATAGGTTGTCTCTTATCTCATATAGACGTGACAGTGATTAATTGTTACCAAAAGAAAAAGAATGATTCACTGCATCTTTCCCATGTAACCTCCAGTGGCAAATATGTCTTCATGAGTTTTCTTAGGGAGTAAGATCCAGTTTGCCCAAACCTTGTCTGTACTTACATGCCCAACACTCTCCACATCCCAGATGTTTAATCCAGTTTGTTAATTTTCCAGGTTTTCCTGGCTGTGTACTCAGATTTGGTACAAGAAGTGATACAAGAAGAAATACAATTCATTTTCATGACTATATACCATGAATTGAGTTGATCTTAGAATTATGTTGGACAGATGAAGAGGGAAGGATACAGAAAAAGAGAGAGAGAGAGAGATGTGAAATAAAAAAGAATTTAGCAGCTCTGGCATGATTGCTAGAGTGCGTTCCTGAAATGTTTTAGAATCACAGAAGCATAGAATTGCCTATGTTGGAAGGGACCTTTAAGGTCATCTAGTCCCACCATTAACCTAACTGATAAAAAACACGTCACTAAACACTATGTCAACCCATCTTTTAAATACCTTCAGGGATGGTGACTCAACCACTTCCCTTTAGATAAAGTAGTCTTGTATTTCTGCCTATACAGCTGCTCATCCTAGAGAAGGAGGTGTGAAATGTGACAACATGGCCAATGCATTCTTCTGAAATGTGTTTTAAATTGTAGCACAGCTGGAAACAGAGGAGCTAACATTGCATCTTTGATAGAAAAGAGAGACATGCACCTTAAACAAGGTTGAATAAACTCCCTACTAGGCTTCTGTGGCTTTTGCTCGTCTCTATGTAGAAGAAAGAGAATGCAAAAGCCAGGTGACTAAATTTCAGTAAGGCAAAACCTGAATTACATATTAGTGTTAGGCAATTGGGACTTTGTCAGTAACTTGTTGCAGCGTAAATCTTACATGGATATATTTTTATGATAAGTTGTTGAGTTTTTTACCTTATTGAAGTATTTAATTGACTTTACAGCAGGAAACACAGGGACTGTAATCTATGTTCAAGTAACACAAAGTATTCAAAAATTTAGAAAGACTGTAGCTGTTCAATCTACCCAGTTAAGAAAAATCCCTAGGAAATCCCTTGGTGAGAAGTCATTGTAACAGAATCTGGTCTTCAAAACTCAAAAGCCAGACTCCAACACAGTCAGGACATGGCTCAAGTCTTTAAAAATGAATGAGAAATCTGTTACTCTCTTACAAAGATGATTGCCCATTTATTCTACCCTAGTCAAAATAGATCTCAGATTAAAACAATAATATAATGTGTAAGTTTTCACAGGCAGAGACTGCAGTGAGCAGAACTTGTGGGGCAGAAGGAAATAAAATTATTGATTAAATGCTCCAGTGAGTATTGGTAGTTTGGTTGGAAATAAAGGCCATGAAAAATGTGCTTTCAATGAGACTGATTTGCAAAATGCTATTAAGCAATTAGAAGAAATCTGTAATTGAATGTACTTGCACCTAGATGAATGAAGTACAAACAAAAAGAAAGGAAAAGACTCTAAAAATACATTATCAGTTCTTATTTGTACTAAATGCATTCAAAGGTATAGAATAAAATCATAGAGATTGGAAAGGACTTAGTTACAACCCTTCTGCCACGGGGACATCTCACACTAGACCGTGTTTCTCAAAGCCCTGTCCAGGCTTGTCCAGAACACTTCCTGGGGCAACCTGTTCCAGTCCCTCACCAGCCTCGTAGTGAAAAATTTCTTCCTAATATCTTATCTAAATCAACTGTCTTCCAGTATGAAATCAGTACCCCTCATCCTATCACTATATGCCATTGTAAAAAGTCCCTCTCCAGCTTTCTTGTAGGTGCCCTTCAGATACTAGAAAGCTGTTATAAGGTCTCCCTGGCACCTTCTCCTCTAGCCTGTCTTCATAGGAGAGGTGCTGCAAGCCTCTGGTCATCTTAGTGGCCCTTCTCTGGATATACTCCAGCAGGTCCATGTCCTTTTTATACTGGGGGCCCTGGAGCTAGACAGTGTACTCCAGCTGGGGACTCACAAGAGTGGAGTAGAGGGGAAGAATCACCTCACTCGACCTGCTGGTCATGATTCTGGTGCAGTCCAGGATGCAGTTGGCTTTCTGGGCTGTGAGCACACGCTGCCAGCTCATACTGAGCTTCTCATCAACCAACACCTGCAAGTCCTTCTCCTCAGCACTGTTCTCAATCCATTCCTTGCCCACTTTGTATTTGTGCATGGGATTGACTCGACCCGTGTGCTAGACCTTGCAATTGGCCATGTTGAATTTGATGAGGTTCTCATAGGCCCACTTCTTAAGCTTGTCAAGGTCCATCTGGATGGCACCCCTTCCCACCAGCATGTCAACTGCACCACACAGGTTGGTGTTCATTGGCAAACTTACTGAGGGTGGGCTCAATGCTAGCATCTATCTCACCAACAAAGATGTTAAATAGTACTAGTCCCAGTAGAGAACACGACTCATCACTGTTTGCCACTTGTACATTGAGTCATTGACCATAACCCTTCAAGTGTGGCCATCAAGACAATTCCTTACCCACTGAGTGGTCCATCGGTAATATGAAAACAGGATTACAGGTTTTTTTTATCTTTTGTGTGTCAGGAATATTGCAAGTGAAAAACTAAGGATCTCATTGAAAGCAGTGTTAGCTTCTGGGAAAAAAAGGGGTATGACTTACCAAATGAACCTGAGCAAACTGTAAATTTACAGTTGAAGTAATTTCATTACAGGGTTAATGGTAATACCTTTTATACTCTAGCCTTTCTTTTTCTATCTCCAAGATAGAGGTCAGTGTTTGGAGGAAAATATTAATTGATTAAGAACATACACTTCAATTTATAGAATTACAAATTGTATTAGCATATTTTGTCCTTTTTTTGGCCTATAATATATACAGTTGCCGGGCACAACTTAGTAGTCTCCATATAGCATTTGGAATAACTAGGCTCACAAATATTGGTACATTCAGGTCCTAGCAATATTGAATAAGCACTTCTTATCAGAGTAGATACAATGATAAATGAACTACTTACAAACTATCATACCTATGTTCTTCTTGACACAGTTTTGAGATATGTTCCCTTGCAAGTAATTTTTCCAAAAAAGAGTGCAATGTGGTTGTGAGCAGTTGTTATAACATGGGCTGAAGAAGGATTACACTGTATAACACTCAAGATTCAATCTCCTCTTCCACCTTGCTTGTAAAGATTTCAAGCTATTATACGTGGAAGTCCGGAGAAAAAAATTGTATTGACTTAATAAGAGCACAGAACTGAAAGTACATCGTGTGTCACTGAGTCTAAGGGAAGGATTACAACTTACTTGCCTCTGCCTTAAAAAAAACCCAGCAAACAAAATCACAAAACTAAACCAACCAAACAAAAAAATCCAAACTTTTGCTGTTGTGCCCCTATTTAAGATGAGACAGTGGATTTGTGTAAATTTAGTCTGACCATCTGTGACAGATTTTACATTCTCTGTTTAGTAACAGTATGACATCCAGGCAGGATCCACAGCAACATACACTCTCCTGAAGTTAAATGCTAAGGCTGGAGGCACTGATATTCCTTCATAAGTCAATAGAATAGAATGGGGTGTCCAGATTCAGTGCATCTGCCAAAGAAATCTAGATTGTCTTTTCACTTTGCATGGTGGAACCTTGTTAATCCTTGTAGGATACCTTATTCCTGGCTTATTCCTCTCAGATAAATAGGAGGAACAAGAATGAATATGATTTCATAATTAATTTTGAGCTTTCTGCTTTTTGTGAATAGGATCCCTGTTCATTTCAAAAGTTTCAACCAATTTTTATTTGACTTAAAATGTTATTTATGGGAAGTTGACAATCACTTTTTCCCACTAAAGGCAAATATTTCTTGACATCACATTTTCTATACTAATGCAGCTGAGAGTTTATGGATAGGCTACTATACTAAGACATGGAGTCAATATGTGAAGCCCAATGATAATGAGGGAAAGATGGGTAACAGGGTACTCTGTGAAACTGAATTGATTCTGAACATGTCTGGAATCAGAGCTTTAGTAGCCTGAAAAACTTTGATGGGGGTGATTTGGGACTAAGGTTCCAAATCAAATTCCAGAGTCTCATTATTTCATGTTAGAGGTTTGATGGACTACTTCATACAATGTGCTACACCTTGCAGTCTCTTTGGCAGTAACATCAAGTTAAGCCATCATCCATCTTTGTGTTATCACTGTAAGAACTGTTGTAACTGATCATTCTATTAATTTCTTACAGGAACTCACAAAGTTTTTTAGTTCAGTTTGGCTTTGTTTATTATTGACTCTAATTCTTATCTGAGCTTACGGATAATGAATTTATTAGTGATACAATAATTTTAAATTATCTTTCTAAAGAGATAAGCATGACAGTGGATTCAATTTGGTGGTGAACAGCTAACCAATCCATAAACCAGACAGATCTATTTTATAGATCGCAAGGATAGGCCAGAAATACTGAGAAGCCCTTTTGAACAATTGTAATTGATTCTTTCTGAATTGTGCCATCTGTTCTTTTTTAGGTGAATGATTGATTAACTGAGCAATATATGATTAATGTCTTGCCTTGCTACTGTACTGTACAAGTTGTTCTGGAGTGTGCTCTCGACAGGCACCATCTGTGTGCCTAACAAATCAAGCAGGGTGACATTCTTCTCTGTGACATCCGTAACCCCTAGGGCTTCCGTCAGGTTACTGACCTCTTTGGTATATGGGACCGTGGTTGAACAAATCTGAACAAAAGGTTTTTCCTTCTGTCTGATTTCATATCATTATTGTGTCCTCCTTTAGTCCCTTCTTCTTTCTCTTCCTCCTTCTATCCCTCTTTCCCATTCTCCTGTTTGTTCTACTTCCCACTCTCCTTCTGGGCAAACCCACAGATTTTTCTTTAACCTTGTTCACTAAGATTCTAAACTCCTCTCCTTTTTATTATTATAATTTATTTTTTATTTTAATCATGGTACCATTACTCAGAAGCAGAAACCCCTCCAGGGATTTCACTTGATACTTGAAGTTTGAAGAAAAATTGATATTATAATGGAAGATATTAACATGAAGATATAAACTTTGATAATAACTTCAGAATCATAGAATAGTTGAGGAAGGATGTCCGGAGGAAGGTGCCTCTGAAATTCATCCTGCTCTTCCCTTCTGCTCAGAGTCACATAAAGCCAGTTGCCTAGGATTGTATCCAGGGGTTTTGAATATCTTCAAGGACTGGGACTCCATGAATTCCCTGGGCAACCTGTGCCAGTGCTCAGTCACCCTCACAGTAAATCAGTATTTCCTAATGTTCAGAAGGACCCTCCTGTGTTTCAGTTAGCACTAACCTTTGTCTTATCCTGTTACTGGACGCCACTGAAAAAAGCCTGGCTATGTCCTGTTCACATCCTCCCTTTCAGGTATTTACAAAAATTCTCCCTCTGAGCCTTCTCTTCTCCAGGCTAAGCAAACCCAGCTGTTTCAGCCTTTTCTCATGGGAGAGATTCTCTTAATCATATTTGTGGTCCTTTGTTAGACACCTTTCACTCTGTCCATGCCTCTCTTGTACAGAGGAGCTCAGCACTGGATATAGGCGCTCCCAGTGTAGCATCACAGATGCTGAATGAAGAATACTAGAAAACATCACATCCACACAAACAATTCTAGAGCTGTGATTTTAAAATGTGCAACACTATTCTCACTGATGTATTCCTTCTTTTGGAAAAAAGTAGGGTTATAGACAGACGTGTCCATAAAACGTGGATTCTCATGTTGGCTAAGCAAAGTATGATCAAATGCCCAATGGATATAAACAATAAAGTGAAATTTCTAGGATATTAGGTTTGTTAGTAAGTCACAAAAGAGCTTCTCATTAAGGCTTTGCTATTTAGTTATTAAATATGTGTAAACTAATACCATCATAATTCATTCTTAAAATTTGCTATTACCAGTAATGAAATGTACATGATATTACCCCAGTCAGTATTGTTGTTAAAAGTTTACAAAGCTGAAGTTACTATTTTATAAGAGAAAAAAAAATCTTTTTTTTTTTGTCGTGTAGGTGTTTTTTTTTCTTCTATGACTAGGCTTCATTTTTGAATATAATTTGAGAAAAAATAAAATATTTCAAATTCATTAGAATGTAAGTTTCCACCCTTCACTTTCTCTCATTCCTTTTTTGCTCTATAATCAAATGTCTGTTCTTAATTTAAGGCCTATTCACTGGTCAAAGCTTAAACATGTCTGTTACTAAGAAGACTGGAGTATATTTAATTAGCTGTACTTGTATTGAGACAGAGGGGAAATTGTATTACTGGGTCAGATAGTTCCCAAATGTTGTTTCATTACAGCTATAAAACATTATATTTTTTTATGCTGGCAATGGACCAGTTAAAATATGGCCAGTAAAAAACTATGAGCTAGAAAAGAAACTCTAAAAATAGCATCTTGTTAGTGCATGTATCTGCTTCCTGTGTAGGTTCTGCTTCAGGGTTTTACTGCTGTCAATACTGCTGACAAAAAGCTGTAAAACCACAAGCTGTGCTTTATTCTGCCTTGTTCATCATCAACAAAATTGACAGTTAACACTGATTTTAAAATCTGTGTTGCTGATGGGTAAAAATGTATATCAACAAATACCCAACTGCAAGACAGCCTGCAGTCCTGTGCTGAAAGCAAAAGGGATGGGAGAAAACAAAAAAGACAATCAGAGAATGGAAAACACTGTTGGATAATGTTTTGAAAATAAAATTAATCATTTTCCACCATGACTTTTTAAAAGATCTTCTCTATCTTTTGGCCTACAGTTCTGACTTCCTATAAGCCAGACTGATTAATATAATGAATTGGGTAAGCAATGACCCTGCTTTTCCCTTAGCCCTGTTTCTTCTCTTAGCCCAGTGATACAGCACAAACCACTGAAACATCTCAAAGCAGAGCAGTATGACACTAAGTTTAAATACTAACTTCTCCAAAAGGCAGCTGCTAGTTTATATATTTTCTTTGCAACAATCTCAAAATGACTGTCAGAGGTAGGCAGCTTGTATTCTCTCAGAAGCAATTTCATGGATAAATGTCAGAAGGTGAGCTCATGTAGTACAAATATTTATGTCATTTGTTCATTGCCCTTCAGCTTTAGGTCTTAATCAGACTTTGGTGAGGCCACACCTGTAGTGCAGTGTCGAATTCTAGGCTCTGTAGTACAAAAGAGTCATGGACATACTGGAGCAAGTTCAGTGAAGGGTCATAAAGATGATGAGGGTGTTGGACCATCTCCAAGGCTGAGAGAGCTGGGTCTATTCAGCCTGGAGAATAGAATGTTCAGAGGGCACATGGATAATACAAGGAGGCTGGGTTCTTCTAAGCGATATCCAGTATAAATCAAAGCACATATATGTCCATCTAGATTTATGGAAATACTTTTTAATGTTGGTTCAACATTGGAGCAAGGTTACCCAGAGAGATTGTGGAGTCTCTGGCCTTGGAGATATTCAAAACCTGACTGAATATGACCCTTTTCAACCTGCTATAGCTGACCCTGCTTGAACACACAAAAGGCTGAACAAGGTGATCTCCAGATGCACCTTCAAACATGAGGTGTTCTATGATTGTGCTGCATAGCAGTTTGATTTTCCAGGTAGCATGTGACTATTCATCAAGAGTTCTTATCTAAGAGGTATTTAAATGGTGAAGCACTCAAAAATCTCTAAATACAAACCACTGGAAAAAAAAAAAATTAGATATGTAGAGCACTGTATCACAGAATCATACAATGGCATGAGTTGGAATGGGCCTACAAGTGTCATTGAGTCCAGCTCCTGACTCCACACAGGACAACCTAAAAGTTAAACCAGATATATCTAAGAGCATTGTCCAAATAATTTTGAACACTGACAGGCTTGGGTCCCTGGCCCTGGGGAGATTGTTCCAGTGATTGAACACCCTCTCAGTGAAAAATTCTTTCCTAATATCCAATCTGAACATCCCCTGATGCACCTTTAGGCCATCCCCTCATATCCTATTACTGGACACCAGAGAGAAGAGATCAGCACCTCCCTCTCCCTGTCATAAGAAAGCTGTAGAGAGCAGTGAGGTCACCTCTCAGTCTTCTCTACTCTGAACAAACCTAATTCACTTGCTTGTCATAACTCATGTTTTGTCAACTTTTCACCATCTGTGTTGCCTTCCTTGGAGACATTCTAATATTTTTGTATCCTCCTTATGTTGTGGAGTGCAACACTGAACCTCAAATTTAAGTTGAGGCAGGACCAGTGCTGAAGGGGGGACAATCACTGCTTTCAACTGGTTAGATACACTGTGATTAATGCACCTCAGGGTACAGTCGGCCCTTCAGGGCATGTTCTTGGCTCATAATGAGCTTTACTTCAATCAAAATGCCCAGATCCCTTTAGGCAGGGCTACAATCCAGCCTCTTGACCCCCAGTCTATACATACATTCGGGTATCTAGGATCACCTAGATTGGTGATTACCCAGCACTCTAATCTATAAAGATCTCTCTGTAAGACCTCTCTACTCTTAAGGGAATCAATGGCTCCTCCTAATTTAGTATCATCAGTAAACATGCATAGTGTGACCTATCTCTGTGTCCAAGTCATTAACAAAGCCATTAAAGAGATTTGGCTGTCAAATTGAGGTCTGGGGAGCACCACTAGTGACTAGCCATCAGCTAGGTATTAGTTCAATTACCACTAGTCTTGGAGCCCAAACTTTCAGCCAATTGTTTATCATACTGTGATGGACAATAGGCTGGACATTTTTTTCAGAAGGATACTATGAAAGACAATATTAAAAGTTTTGATAAAATTCAAATTACCATATGCACTACCTTCCCTTCATTCACTAGGCAGGTAACCTTGTCATGAGAGGATGCCAAGTTAGTAGGGCATGATTTTTCCTTCATGAACCCATGTTCCTGAACCCAATGCTTTATTGCACTGTCTTTCAAATGTTTTTCAATAACTCTCAGAATAATCTTCTCCATAATTTTACCAAAGTGAGATTATCAGGCCTATAATTAGTAGGGTCTTCTTTTGTGTCCTTATTGAAAATTGGAATAACATTTGCCATCTTCCAGATGACTAGGAGCTCTGTAGACTCCCAAGACTGTTGACAAATTACTAAGGATTGGTAAGGCCTTCGACACTGTCCCCCACAGCATTCTCCTGGAGAAACTGGAGAATCATGGCATAGAAAAGAGTACCCCCCGCTTGATAAAAAACTGGCTGGATGGCCGTGCCCAGAGAGTTGTGATTAATGGAGTAAAATCTGGTTGGCGGCCGGTCACCAGCAGTGTCCCTCAGGGCTCAGTTTTGGGGCCAGTGTTATTCAATATCTTTTGATGATCTGTACAAGGGGAATGAGTGTGTCCTCAGTAAGTTTGCAGATGACACCAAACT
>BJBW01001143.1:4588-141553 GCA_004320125.1 Scolopax mira
TTCCTCCTCGTGTTTAGGTGGAACTTCTTATACTCAAGTGTGTGGAAAAAAAAAAAGTAGACTGTGAACAGGCAGTTGAAAACAATAACATTGGTGCTAAATAGAGTTTTCACACAACTCTTAATTCTGCTATTAGAACCTTTTAGAGGTTCACTTGCAATATAAATGTTTATTTTAGCATTGTCAGTAGATAGTTTTTCTTTTCTTTTTTTTTTTTTTTTAGTGTATTCTCTATTTTTTTATTCTACTTTGCAGACAGGAAAACGCACTTAAGAAATATAGGCTATTTCTCTTCAGCAAGGCCATGAAGCAAAACTAAGACAGTATCTGTAAATATGTTTGTAAGTCAAGACTATCTGGGAATAGGATTCAAAATGACTGGGAGTTTTTTTAATGAAAAATGTATTTTCAAAATCCTACCATTTCTACAAAATCATCTTTTTGTTTTATCAAAATTCACAGGAAAAAGGACCATGAAATGACATGGTGCATGAAAAATTCAGGAAGAATAATTTGAAAATCAGGCTCATAAATTCAGGTTCCTACAGAGCAGCTACTTACCTGTCTGCCTTCTGGGTACTTGAACTGTGGCACCTGAAGCTCAGAAGTTAATGACCATTTTCTGTATGGATTATTTGCACAAAGATGTTAAATTCAAATCCCAGCTCAAGGAAAAAAAAGGGGGAAAGTCATTTTGCTGTGACTTCTTTTTTATTTTCATGTTTATTTTGCAAGTGGCTAATAGATTGACATCTCTTCCTATATGAACTGTACCCTAGAAATAAGTAGAGCTGAATAGATATATCTTTTTTTTTTTTGTACTGAGGAAAAGAAAATTAATGTTTCACTGGTATCTTTATATATCTAACATACCTTTCTAGACATGTGCATACAGAGAGGAATACTTTTAAATATACATACATTTTAATCAAGTGATGTCTGCAATAAAGACTGTTTGGTGCTATTAAATCACTTCCTGATACACTGCCATTCTGCCAACCTCTGCAGAAAAAAAACTTAAAATCAGTCTTGCATTACACCCAAAGAGCCAAGGTCTGCTCCTTTTTGGAAGAATTCATTCCAGAGTCAAGTTCTTAATCTGGAAACAATTTGGGCCTAGGCAATAGCCAGACACTAAAGCCAAAAAATTCATCACTGAGTAGAACTCTTCTTTTGTTTGCTGACTTACTGTTTAATATTGATTCAAACAAACTTAGAGGAATATACTATATGTGAGAGGCTGAGGGAGCTGGGGGTGTTCTGTCTGGGGAAGAAGAGACTGAGGGGAGACCTTATCGCTCTCTCCAACTCCCTGAAAGGAGGCTGTAGAGAGGGGGGGGGATCAGTCTCTTCTCCCAGTCAGATGACAGGACAAGGGGTAGTGGCTTCAAGTTGCTCCAAGGGAGGTTAAGGTTAGATATTAAGAAAAATTTCTTTCCTGAAAGGGTTGTCAGGCCTTGGAATGGGATCCCTGGAGGTGTTCAAGAGACGAGTTGACATGGTGTTCGGGGACATGGATTAGTGTTGGGTTAGTGGTGTTTTGGGGGTGGTGTGGGGGTTGTGTGGGTGTGTGCTTTTTTTTTTTTTTCATTGATTGGACTAGATGATCTTAAAAGGTCCCTTCCAACCTAGGGGATTCTGTGACTCTGTGATATATTAAATTAGCAGAATGGATGCTGCCTCCAGGCTATTGCAGTCATTCTTGATGACATTATCCTGCTTCTATCAGATGAGCTATGTAGCTCCGAGTATTTTGTAGTAGGGTTTGCCTCACATGAGGAGTTATTGCTGAGAGGAAGCTGGAAAGCAGTAAGCTGTGACACCAGCAGAGGGACGTCACCTTTAGCAGTGTCTGCTGCTCTGCTGGGGATTTTGCTGTTTGTGTCACTGCATGTAATAAAAAATGTAGTACTTAGAGGTCTCAGGCAGCTGCAGCAGGAGCTCAGGGGTTCCCTCTCCCCCCCCCCCCCCCCCCCCCCCCCCAAATTACTGCACATCATTTTAGTGTCCCTTCATAGCCCAGTTTTCAGGCCCTGGGTGTTGCCTGCGCTGCAGCGAAGAGGTGTGAGCGCAGCATGCTGGGGCCTACCAGGCGAGCTGTAATCTAATTAGCTTGGATAACAAGATTAATGAAGATGTGATAGAGTGAGCTTCAGTAAATAAATGTATTCTGATGTGAAAGCCTGCCAGGAATCATCAGGACAGCCCTGGGTGGCCAGCAACAACAATATACAAATTTGAAAAACTCTTCCCAAGCACTATTGAAGCAACAGCTCAGCAACTGCCTCAAAGCCCCAAGTCATCCCACAGGTGCTTACCGCTTTCCCTGAAAAACAATTTTAAAATATTATGTACATTAACTGCTTGTTGAGATCAAATTTTAGCTGGAAAAAAGTTTTAATTTCTCCCCTCTGGCTTCCCAGTCTTTAAAGATTTGCATGCGTGGGTATCTTGACCACACCCAGACCCTCTGTGTTAGTGGCTCCATCAGAACAGTCATATCTGACAGAGCAGGGTTCTGCTGTCCTCTTACTGCTGCCTGTAGAGCCTCATTACTGGTAGCCTGAATATCACCATTTGTGTTCTTGAATGGTAAAAGAAATTGGCTCTGGGTCCTGAGTTACTGCATGCTCTCTTGTGAAGAGGAGACAGCCCACTGGCTTGATGAGAAAAATTAGAAAATTAACTCAGAAGTAGGAAAAGTAATTGGAAGACAAATAACTGGTTACTGAACCAAAGGCCTTTAAAGCTTTAAAAAAAAAAAGAGAGTAATGAAAGGAAGTAGTAAATGTAAGTTAGGCAAACAGTGTAGGAAAAAGATTGATTGCTATTTTCAAAATAAGAAAATACTCTGGTGGGGGAAGGTGGCTGAAAAGCAGGTACTTGCTCAATCTGCAAGGTTCATCCTCCCAGTACTGCTTTGTCATTTTCTGTGAATGGGCATTGCTGAGCAGGAGCATCGCCCTGTACTTTTGCTCTTGCAGCAGCAAAAGCAGCAGCAGAATCCAGCATCTCTCCAGTTACAGCACTGGGACCACTTTAAGCGGCATGGGGAGTCTGGTCTGGAACACCAGTGGCTGTTGGCATTCGAGATGCACAGGGAAGAGCACACACAGCCAGGCTTTGTCGGGAGCAACAGGCAGGTAGTGATTGGCAAAGGTTAGTGAATACTGGGAGGAAACCTCCCTAACCAGGGGATCCTTCGGGTAAGATTATATCTGTCTTGCTCCTTCTTTAACTCACAGAGAGGCAATCATGTTTCTTAGGCTGGATGACAAAGTCTCGCATACCACGATTTGCCAAATCCATTCATTTTCAGTAACAGAGAGAAGCCTTGTGTATAAACATAGGATGGGAATTAAGAAGTCTCATTCTGAAACAGATTTTCTGTGTAACCTTGAACACTTCATCTCTCCTTGCTTGTTTTCTCATCTGGACAACAGGGATAATAATGTTTATTGACCACATAGGGAGCTGTAACTCTAAATTAATTAATGTTATAAAGCACTTAGAATCTCTTACATAAAAGGTTTTCTAGAAGTATGAAGTGTAACTATTTCTTACCTGCATTTTCTTCACTTTTTATTCATGCCCTATCAATTCTACTTGAGCCTTTTCTTCAAAATTATTTGACCTAATCATCTCATCTGGGTGAAAAAGAAGAAATTGGTAAAAACTAATGTTTGGAAAATTCCTAAATTTCTAAATGTCTGAATTTCTAAGTTTCTAAATGTCTAAATTTCTTAAAATCAAGTATACTGCCTCACAACTAACATGTATGTGAATCTTCTTGAACAATGTTTCTTTTCTTTGTTAACTTTACAGTGTGGTCTTCCTTATTTGTGGTTTGAAGTATCCATGAGCTCACATAAATGGTCAAGAGTATGCAATCCTGCTCTTACAATTTAATTTCCATTTCTTTGATTATATCATCTGTTCATTCTATTTCAATCCCATTCCTCTCTTGTTGACTTTTTATCTATTTGGCAGAATTCTTTTCCCTTCACCCTTCAACCAACGACCAATCATTTGTATATGCTGTCTTTTCTATTTGCTATTTAACTCGTTTTTCTCACAGAGACAAGGCAGGCAGTGTGCTGTGCTGAGTATCAGTACAGTGCACCTCGGGTACACTGACACCATTTGACTTCACCTTATGTAATTTCTAGAATGTATTTTCTTTCTCTTAGCAATGAGCCAGTAATTTGGCTAGATTTTACCACATTTCTGAAGCAGAGCTTCCAGAACATCTGATGCTACTGTTGTGGTTTTAGGAGCCTGCTGAAAGTGTGAGATAGGAATTAGATTATCTAACACCCAAATATTGGCTTGTCTGAGATGTTAGACAATGAATGATTTAAATGTACAAATGTATCCAATTTGTAAAAAGAGGCAACACTGCAAAAAAATGGAATTACAGGTTGCATTCTAGGTAAATTCTGTGGTGTAATCACTTCAGATGAGTTGAAGTGCAGTTTCCTTTACTTGCTTCTGTAATCCTATTTTTCTGCTCCTTACTATTTCTTAGATAATTTAGGATTAACTTTTCTATGCCTTATTGCTTACCTTAGTCATTTCCTGAATTTAAAGGATGTCATTGAACAGGTCTTTTTTAAAAATTATGATAAGCTATTAAGATAGCTTATTCAAGATGCTCAAGTCAAAAGATAGCTACAGTCATTAAATGGCAGTGAATGGCAGGATTTTGTAAGGAAGCAGCTTGTTCTTTGGCATTTGTTGAGCTCTATAGAATAAGCCAAGAAACTATGTAAAAGAAAATATATACTTAAAGACTTTGAAGTTATAAATCTGAAGGGTTTTTCTATGAATGTGGAGGATTGATTTTCTCTGCTCTGTTTAAAGCTTAGACCATTAGGACAAAGATTGACAGTAAATGTTAACGTGAAATTGTCTGAAGCCTGACCTCTAATTCTGCTTCAGAAGGAGGTGGGAGAAAAGATGTTAAAAAATTCTGGATTTGATTTAAATGCTGAATTATTTAATCTTACTATAACTCTGTTTCTGTAAAACTACTGCCTTCCAATGGCTGTGAAATTTCCCAATATTTATAACAACTTATAGAAAACTAGTGACCAGATTCTGGTCCCACGTTTTATCAAGTTCCTCTTAGTCCTGATGGACAACATGATGGCAGTGATTGGGAATTGTCTGGATCCCTGCATATTGGTTCCTGCACCAAAGGAATAGCTTGAAAAGAAACTAATTTTGTCTCCCGACAGAAGAGCATTGGTTAAAGCAGGAAATGAGTCAGGATGTTCAGAGGATCGGGTGCGGTGAAACGTTTTCCCTTTTGCCACTGAGCAGCTTTCCTTCCAGCTGTAGCATGCACCAGGCCAGTGCTCTCCACCTCAGAGGCCGCACTGGTGGAGGTGCTGTGATCCATGCATAATTTTGTTCTTTGCTTACATAAATGGAAAATCCAATGATGGTTTATTTTCCTGAATTTGGAATGAAGGATGCCAACTTCAGTGAGACATCCCCTAGGACTTCAATGTACCCTGATGATCGTACATTGGAATTACTGCTGCTACCAAGGAGTTCAATGGTATTTACCTTATTAAAGAAGTGTGAAACTTTGTGCTTCAGTCTTCAAATCCCAGTCTTTACAAAAATAGTAACACTTAGGACACACTCTTCATGAATATTTATGAGGTCTTCCTGATGTCTTAGAGACTTTCAGATTTTAGTGGATTTGAAGGCTGGGTACTGAAGACGTGAAGAAAAGTGTGGTATATGCAAAGATTTCTTACTTAACCCTCATGATATCTCCAGGTTCCTCCTCTGTGCAGAAAAAAAGAAAAAGAAAAAAAAATTTTTCCAAGTGGGTTGTCCCTTTTTTCTTTGCCAAACTAAACTCCATTCCTTTTGTCATCCAGGATTTAGGAAAATGTTTCTGTGATTTCAATGAATTTCACTGGGAACACTTTCAGGTTAATATGGATACAGCTGCTTTATCTGAATATTTTTAATTTATAATGCTTACATATTTAATAACTATTAAATATAAATATCTAGGTGAGTGGAATAACTTTATTTGTCTTTGTAGATTCTTTCATTAGACAAAGTTTTTTTCTTCATGTGACTGCAATAGTAATTGCCTTTGCTAAAGACTTAAATCAAGAGATTGTTAAAAGTGGGACTATATAAATATTAAATATTAAGCTGCTTGCTTCAAAAAGTACAGTATGTATTGAGACAATACTTCATTGCTTTTCTGATTTTAAGGATATGTTTAATATTTCAGCATTATTGTATACTGCAGATTCTTCAAGAAAGTGCAATTACTTAAAAAGCGGTACTTGACTACAAGTCAGGCAAATTAAAATATCAGCTGTTATCTCTCAACAGATTTTACCTGATTAGTGGCGGAGTTCCTTTTATTATATGTGGGATTACAGCAGCAACCAATATCAATAATTACGGGATTGAAGGCAATGCACCATAGTAAGTATAAAGTATTATCATAAAACTTTTAAAGAAAATACAGTCTTTTTCTTATGTTGATAAATGTAAGTGACTTCATAAAGGGTATGGATGTGCCATTTGGTATGACACTTATTATGAAATGTTATTAAATAGTAGCTATGAAAGGGGAATGTCTTAATCTGGGGGTTGCTGCTTCACCTCTACTAATTTGACTCTGTTACGGTCAATAGAATCACTTTTCATTTACAGAATTACTCCTCGTTTACGTCCAAATAAGTGAAAGGACATTAAAAATGCCTAATCAATAGCCTATTTAATAGGTACTAATTAATTAAATGCTTTCAATTCATTATCTACCTTGAATTTATATCTGTCAGGTGAATTATTTAAAGTAATTTACAAATTTACTGTGAAAAAAGGACAGTAAAAACCCCTCCCTCCACCCTCACCCCTCCCTTAAAAATCAATTATTTTGGATTTTCACCG
This sequence comes from Scolopax mira, assembly GCA_004320125.1. Classification (NCBI taxonomy): domain Eukaryota; kingdom Metazoa; phylum Chordata; class Aves; order Charadriiformes; family Scolopacidae; genus Scolopax; species Scolopax mira. Next base: position 11,522 of record BJBW01001143.1, read on the forward strand.
TCTAGAAATGTTCCAGTCACAATGTCTTGCAATCCTGAATAGCCCTCTAGTGTACTAGTGTGTTAGTGTGCAGTATATCTCCACAAGCTGCCTGGGTATCACTTCAGGGTTATTACTTCTTAGCATGAAACATGAAATACCAGTAAAGTACAATAAGTCTTTCCATAAAAGTGTAACAGCAAATGAATCAGACTTTGAAGTTAAATACATTCTGTGTAAATGATCGGGATGGCAATGACTGGCACTAATGGGTATATTAGGGCTCTGCCAGCACTAGTACTCTGGAGGACATCACTCCCAGTTACTGCTTTGAGCATCTATTGTAATACATTTGAAACTAGTTATGTTCTGGGTAAGAAAAGTGGAAACAAAATAGAATGGTTTGTAAGTGAGCGTTTGACTCCTTCCAGGCATTTTTACAGGTAACTGAAATTTAAATTCTGGTAATAAGTTAGTACATGCCGTGGCTAACTGTTTGCTCTGCCTAGGGCCTAACTCATATTCATATATTTATTCAAACTTATACAATTAGACAATCACTTAAAATCAACAGTATATTAAAAGACTCTATTTATGTTCATAAAGGTAAGACATCTGTCATTTTGGCACATTTACAGAGGTTATATTTCTTTAATCATGTTAATCATAGTGAATCAGTAACCTGGTACCTGACAATAACCTGGTACAGGCTGTACAAAAAGCAAGACACGGGTGCGGGATTGTTATGAGAATGAGTAAAAAGACAGTTTCTAATTCAACAACAACATAGTGAGTTATAAGACTTATTCATTTTTAATAGTATTAGTACAGTAAATGTAGATGCTCAAATTTGAAATTTTTTTTATGCAACTGATTTTTTAAGTGATTCAAAATGAAGTTCCACTTGAAATAAAGAGCATCCCAAGAGACTGTTCCACTGGGGAGCATTCCATTCTCCACTTCGCATCAAATATGCAACATTCAAATGTACTTCAAGTATTCATGTAGCTTTGTGCTCTCTGCTTATCCAATTAAATATAGGTGGTAACTTAACTATCCTTTCACAGATATCTTTCAGGGAATCTTTTCATATGCATGTCTGACAGTAAAATATCTATTTCTTGAAGTGTCTCTAAGTTCATTAATAAATGTGTGTATATTTTTGTTTAAGGTTCAGATTTTAAACATTTAAAGAAGTTATTCTGCAGGTTCTTGTGATAAATACCCAGTGGGACTTTTGGCTGAGAGGTTCTCAGCCTAGGAGAAAAATTCTTTCTATCCTTTTTATAGGAAGTGGTAGATGATTCCTGGCTTGGCAAGGGTGTGATAAGGTTGCAAGAAGGTTCCTTGCTGTATTGGAGGCACCAATCACATGTGCCTAAATGAGTAGGAAGCATCACACAGTGTCACTTCTAGAGTTGGAATGGATCATGACAAATCACCTGGTCTCCCTTTCTGACTCAGTAGGAAATTAGCTGTTTCCAAACTCCTCCTGACAGTTATTTATCTGAGGTGTTTTACATGCTCTGATAATGAATAGACCAACCTTTATTCCAACAGCTTATTATCCCAATTATTCTAAACAGCTAGGAAACTTTTTGAAAAATCTAATTTCAATGTTTCTTGCTGCAGTTTAAGCCCATACCTTCTTGTCCTAGTCCAACGGATAAGGAAAGTAACTTACTCCCCTTTCCATAAATCCATAATATTTAGAATATAAGAACCTAATACCAGCTGTACTACCTTATGCCGCCAGCTCATTTAGCCTGTAACCATGGCTAAAAGCAGATCATAGGGAAGAGTAAAAACTAGACAAATACTCCTCCTCCCCCGACCCAAATTCTCCCAGTTTCCATCTGGGATTTCATTAGCCATAAGTGACTTCTTCCCCCATGTTTATTTGATTAGATCATTCAACCTCAATACAGTCCTGCTAGACTGCTGCTAAATTATGCAGCTGCCTGAGGTTTATTCTGGCCTGTGAACTACTTTAAGCTGCCCTGAAACAGTTATGGTTATATTATTCAAATCCTGACAAATAATGATCCACGCTACAATAATATTGTGCTGCTGGTGTATCACAAAGAGACCATCAATTCCCTTAGTTTTTCTGAGGACATTCCATTGATGTAAATTAACTCCCAGGAAATTCAGCAAGGAACAGAGAATTGAGGAATGGCATATACCTTTTGGGTCCACTCACTGCAGAAAGCAGTGACTGTTCAAGAGAAAGTCTTTTTTCAGCCTCTCTTATTACTCAGGCTGTTCTCTACTTTGACAACAAGAAAATTCTGTAAGAACAATCTTCGGGCTTAAGAGTTTGTATCAAATCAAATGTTCATTGATACAAACCATTGAAATCTGTAGATTTGCTCACACAGATTGTATAAAGTATGCCTCATTTCCTTTTTAATCAAAGTATTAGAGCTGACATTTTTAATAGTAGGAAAAAAGGAGTTGACATAAATGATCTTATACTTCACTGCAATTCTAGTTTCTAAACAGACCTATATTTCTTGGGAACTTTCTGCTTTAATATCCTGTAAATTATACTAGAAATTTTATTTTATTAAAAAATACTGAAGTGATGCCTCTGCTTAATTTTATTAAAGGTCCACAACAACACTGTCTTAACTTCTGAGACACTGGGGGTCAACGAAGTTAGTCAGAAAGCCCAGTTTCAGATCAGTCAGTTGCCCATCACATCTAATGTGGGCTATAAAATGTTCCTGACACTCTTTTTTTTGTTGTTTTCAGTTGCTGGATGGCATGGGAGCCTAGTCTGGGTGCTTTTTATGGGCCAGTAGCATTCATTGTGCTTGTCACCTGTGTTTACTTTCTCTGCACGTACGTGCAACTGAAGCGCCATCCTGAACGCAAGTATGAGTTAAAGGAAAAGACAGAAGACCCGCAGAGAATACCGAGTACTGAAGTGGGCCATGGTCATATTGCAGACTCTGTGTCTGTTCCCCATGCATCCTGCTCGATGATTTCTTCTTCCTTATTGGAAAATGAGCATTCATTTAAGGCTCAGCTTCGAGCCGCAGCGTTCACTTTGTTCCTGTTTACTGCCACATGGACCTTTGGAGCACTTGCAGTGTCTCAAGGTCATTTCTTGGATATGATATTTAGCTGTCTTTACGGAGCCTTCTGTGTGACCTTGGGGCTTTTCATCCTGATCCATCACTGTGCAAAGCGAGACGATGTGTGGCATTGCTGGTGGTCCTGTTGCCCATCTAGAAGAAACACCTACTCTGTCCAAGTCAACGTGCGCCCAAAGGTTAATATTAACGGTGACACTCAAGTTCATGCACCTTGTCTTCAGGAATCCCCATGTCCCAACAAATCAGCTGTGTTTAATCATCCGGTGGCTGGCCACTGCAAACTCACCAACCTCCACGCGGTTCAGAACCATGTCAACTGCCTTTCGCCGGTGACACCCTGCTGTGCAAAGATGCACTGTGATCAGCTGCTCGATGACGACGCCCACATTCATGTCCACAACGAGGGACCCTTCAGACCCAACATGCACGTGCATAGATGTTTGAAAAGCAGAACTAAGCCACGATATTTCAGCCGGCACAGGTCTGCAGGGGAAAGAGAATACGCCTATCACATTCCTTCGAGTCTCGACGGCAGCATCCACAGCTCCCACACAGACAGTCCCCGCAGCACGCGTGACAGCCAGTCGGGCCACCGACGGGCCTGCTGCTCACAGAGCGATCCATATCCTACTGTCAACCAGCCCGAGAGCAGCGATGCAAGTACTGTAATATACAGCTGTGCTAAAATGCCAGAAAGTGACACTGTGCACCACCCAGCTCATTTTGAAATGCACCCACGGACACAGTCGTTGCCCTTTAATACAGCGAATCACAACGGGATTCTCAAGGGAAACCTGCATGAAGCCATGATATACAGCTCAGATAGTACAGGAAATATAAAAACTGGCCCTTGGAAAAATGAAACTACTGTGTAGTTCATGGGCCGTCACGACGTGTTTTTCCTCTAAACCATTGTAAGCTTTGTTTTAATTTCAAACTAGATAAGACGGCATATTTGTGCAGCTCGTCAGTAAATTGTACAGCTTTACCATCTTTATTTCCATTTGCTTAAGAAGAAGAGTCTAAAAGAAAGAGATAGTGACAGGTTTAAAGTGAAGTTATTTTTAAAATAAAGTTATACAATTATTCTGCAAGATAATTAGAATATAAAGTTTAGACAACTGAATATGAGAGGCAATATCCTTTTGTTACACCGAAAAACTGTTCTTTAAAATATATCATTTTTATTCATCATTTTCACTTTTGTTCTCTAGTAACCTCCGACACTTTTTATAAACATATCAGCATGGTAAACTTTTACTTATTTATTTTTGTAGCAAAATATTATTACTGTGCCATGGATTTTAATCAGAAGTGACTATGGTAGAAATGATAAACAGGATTTTATAAAATTACAGCTTTTTAGAACTACAAAAGTGATACTGCCTCTAAAGATCTTCTGTAGCATAAGGCCTGTAAAGTCGTGTAATGTACAGTCTCTGTTCTGTCCTTTTTCTTGGTGGAGAGAAGTGCTAGGTAATGTCTCTGTTACATCTATGGTGCTGTATTGGTTGTATTTTGCATGACATATGTCAGGATATACCATTTGCTGTTTTCTAGTGTTACATGTGTTAAAAAAAAGAGCAAAAAAAAGTGGTGTACAAGGCTGTGAAAAACCCTATTGATATTAATCTAGAGCATTATAAATCTACAGGAAAAAAAAAACCCACTCTGCAGTAGTTTCAGTGGCACAATCCTTTGTATAAGGTTATATGATAAGCTTTGATAAGGGTCCACTCTCATGTCTTTACTGAGCATGAACTACTCATTGTACGTGACACTGTACGGTGTAATAGCAATTGTCTCCACACTTCTTTGTAAAGTATGCCTTTTGAACAAATCTGTGAGCTGGTTCACGATAACCTTTCCACATCTGTTAAGGTAAAGCAGTTTTATCATTAACTCTTTGAGGACTACAGTTATTTTCTTAAAATAGCTTATTCTAGTTCAGAAACACTGTATATATGATATTGTCTATTTAGTTACATGATAAATGTAGTCCAGAGTTGTCAGGAAAGAAAAATTTCAGTCATTTTCCACACGTTCTTAGACTCCATCTATTAATTTCACCGCTTGCTTTCTGAAAACCCATTTCCCTCCCTAGCAAATTTTGGATTGTCTTCATCCTTTAATGCAAATTTGACCTTCAGAGAAGTTCTTTGTGTTCATGATTTCTGCTGAATTGGAGGGCGTTGCAGGGTCAGTACTATTATGTATTAACCATTCTGCCATTCTCTTGGCAAGAAATTTTTTCACATTTCCATGAACATCTGGACACAAAGCATCAACTCACAGTACAGAACTGCATCATAATTAACCCTGTATGAAATAAAACTGCTTTTTTTTTTCCAAACAGGAAGGGTACAGAATAATAATGCATTGTAGAAAGTGAATAGGAACATAGAGCTGAGAGAAAAATGTCTACAGTGGAAAGTGAGTGGTGCATCCATAAATAGAGAAGAAGCACAATAGCGTGTGGCCACACCAGAAAGTTTGCTGCCGTGTCTTAATGCAGGCTCATGTAATTGCTACATTGCTGCAAAGAGGAAAGAGAAAATTTCCTTGAGAAATCACCGGTATGCAATTTTCTGTGTATATGTTGCAGAAATCTTTACATACTTCCACCCATTATTTTTCTATTATTAGCAGTTTATTAGTCTCTACCTTTTTTTTAATATGTAGGAATACATTTCCTAATAGTGTACATAAAGATGACAAGTATAATTGTTAGAATGTTATAAAAACATGTAAGTCAGATGAATGTGTTCTGCAGTGTTGCAGGTGGGAATTAGTACTCAAAGGGTTAATGCTCAGTATCTGAGTGGAAGAAATCTTGTTTTTCTGTATTTTTGTAAATTTGAAATATATATTGTAAAATCCAGCAGTGCAATGTATCCATCTCAGATTGTGTATTTTTAAAAGGTGAGCAAGAAGAACGCACTAGGTGGTTGTCAAGTTTTATGCCAATATGCAACAGTTTCATGACTGCTTCTTCAGCTAAGATAAAAAAAATGCCTGAGCTTTATTATGTATATGCTGTATATGCTTGAACTGTCTCTAAAATACAGTATTTTTCTTTATTTGCATAATGAAATATTTTCTGTTCAATAATTATTTTCTCTTAATATTACTTTTACTCATTCCATAAGAACAGTGAGCCCTAAAGAAGCATAGACATAATGTGAAATACCACTTCTCTGTGTCTCAGCACTATGTATATGTATATTCTGTACTAGTAAAATCATAGGAGGTCTGTAGACCGTTTACAAAATATTTCACACACAGCCAAGTGAAACACTCACTCTGCAAGAACCCACTCAGTGTTCAGCTTGTGTTTCAATCACCTCGGTTGCTTTGTCTGAGAGGCTCCTTCTATCTTCATAATGGCTTACCAACAAGTAAATAGGTGCTGCTTTCCACAGAATATCTTAGGTGATAAAACTCTCTGGAATTTAAGCGTAAAATATTAAAACACTTTTCTTATTGTGTTAAAAATTAATTTAGTGAATATTTCTGGGCTAATTTGGAAGAGATGTGTTATGCAATAATATGTTTGCATATTATTTTTTCAGAAAATATACAGTATAACTACAGAGTAGGAAAACATGATAATAAATAAATATAAAAATGTTTTGTAACATGAAATTTGACCAAAATGCTTTTTGTGCTTTTGACTTTTTTTTTTTTTTTCCTTAAGATAAATGAGATAATTTCAAAGCTTTGGGAGTCTGGCTTTGTTTTATTGTGGGGTTTTGGTCAATTATCACCAGTGAACCATTATTACTTTAACTGATTTTCTTTCCTATAAAAAAATAAAGTCAATGAAGTAACTGGAATATAAGAGATATATTATCTAGTAAATTCCTCATGGACATACACAGGTAACATGTTTCAAAGTCAGTATTAGTTCTGGTAATTTTTTGATGACATAAAAATGACTGAACAGATTTTGACTGTTCACTTTCTGTCTGAGATCAAGCAAGAGCAATTTCATCAGGGAGCTAATTTTGGGCTTTGCAAGAAACTCTGGGAGAAGAGTAAGCCATAAAAAAACAATTGGGTTTTGCACGTTGTTCATGTTCTTCTCACAGAACTTTCTTTTGTTATCCATTTGTTACTGGGCTGTGAGCAGTTAGTCGCTTATTCCCTTTCCACTGTAAAACGTTGTTCTTTATTAATTAGAACAGAGCAAAAAGTGAACCATTTGGCTTGATTTATACCCTCAGCAGTTACTGCCCTCGGATGATTTTAAAGAGTTCAGCCCAAATGGCTGCAATGTTTTCAGCAAAGCGGCTTGAGGCAAGTATGCTTGTCCACAATAACACTTTTCAGTGATTTTTTAATTAAGTTTTGTCTTCAGGGCCCAGTATGTGAAAACTTTGGGAAGGATGGCCATTCTAAGAGATGAGGCCACTTTTTGCTGTTTCTAGAAAGTGGTTCAGCACAAATGCCAAGTTTAACCACTAAAAATATCCCAATATACTAATGTGAAAAGTCTTCCCTTTTTCTGAGGATGTGTGTGCCTTGTCTGGGGCTACACTCACTGCTCACCCGCTGCCACACGCGACAGCAGCTCTAAAGGACCTGCTCTATAAACCTGTGGCACCAACTGCCCTCAGCTTGGGTTAGGACAGAAAGCAGGGAGCCTTGATTCTCATGTTTTCTGCCAAACTCTCCAGGTTGGAGACACCACCATGGAATGGAGGAGGCAACTATCTGATTTGTATGAGGAGAGACAAATGCTGGGCTAGAGGAAACTGAAAAGAAGAGACTGTGCTTTTAGCAGTGAATGACATTGAAGGGAATGAGCTGACCAGAAGGAGAGAGGCTGGTGTGAGTAGGAATCTGGAACAAACTGGGACTTGTTTCCTTGGGACGAAAAGGAGGATCGCAAAATTGAAAAGAGGGACTGGGAGGTTGGGAAGAAACTGGGACCAAATTAGTAATGGGGAACAGGGGAAGTAGTGTGAAAAAATTATGTCTATGGGTGTTTTCAGGTTGGGTGTGCAAGCTGAGCTTGGTGAGTCCTCTGCATTCAGTAAACGAGTGGAAACCTACTAACAAAATGCCTGTTTGCTTTTAATGTTGGTTTGCAGAGAAAATGACAGAGTACTGTGCTGTCAGCTATTCCATTAACATAAATGTTAGAGATCTGTGTAATGAACCACAGATGCTTAAAGCTGTTGATTAACCAGATATTTCATGTGCCATGTGGTAGAATTTTTGTACTTTAAATGTCCTGTTTTAAAATACAGGAACTATCACCAAAAAAAGGCAAAAAGCTTTTTTGCTGAAAGTCAAACACGTCAAATTGACAATCTGTTACAATTAAGGTTGCCTTTGGAACTTCCATTAACAGCTTTGGTCTGTCTTTTGATGTTGTTTTTAACTATTTGAATGAATGCTGCTTTCTAACACCTTGGCTTTAATGCTGCACATTTAGTATTCTTTAAATGTGTTCATTCATTGTGTAGATCTAGAGTTAACGTCAGTTGTTTCACTGTAAGCTTTCTTTTCCACTTCTTTTTCATGTTTTTTTGTTATGTTTCCTGTGGAACTTTTAAAGAAGGTCTTCTCAGAAGAATTTTGAGGTTGAAGGTTTCTAATAACACAGACCCTGCTTTTCTGCCCTTCACTGTGCTGAGTGCTAGAGAGGGAGAAGTTCCTTTGAGCTTCTCCTTATTTGGGGTTCTTTTCCAAATTCTTAGAGTAGCTGGATAATTGTTCCAAGTGCATCCTCACTATGAGGATGTACTCATTCCGCTGTGAGCTCCAGGAAGGTCCTTTCCCATCAAAACCACATATTTCATTGCTAACCCTGGACCCATTGCCCAAACCAGAAGCTGTAAAGCCCCAGTTCCCTGGACAAGATGACACGGGAATGTGACATCTGCAGGGAGGGCTGGTTCCTCTCTATCTTGTGTAAAACCTCTTGAAACTTTCCCTGTGTTTGTATATAAGACAAAAAGCAGGAATGAGAGAGTTAAATGACCAGGTAATCTTTTCTGGGATAGCAAGGGGAATAGTTTAAGTGCTGCAAACACCAAAACAAACCTCAAGCCATTCCAAATTAGTACAGAAGCCTTAATTCAGAAGCATTATAACAATGTTGTATTCCACCTGACAGCACAGCACAAGCAACATGACATACAGTCCAGGGCTACAGTGCCCTGAAAGTAACTACACTTCACCCACAATGCATTTCCCCTGGGTAAAAATAAGCTGCACACAGTTGTACTGCAGAAATATTTTTTGCATCCTTTGATACACCGGTGAACCATTTTATACTAAGGATCCATTTAGTGTGCACTTAAAATGTTTTTGTGATATTGAAGTGAAAGGAAGGAAAGATACTTCTTTTTTTTTTTTTTTAATTACACAAAAAGCTAATCATCAGTATTACACTGAGATGGAATTTCTCTTTGGTAAGAAGCTAACACAGAGCCAGGCAGCTGCATAACAGAGCACTGCTCCAACAGCATGGAAAATGGAGGGGGGGGGAATCCTCTCGCTGTCGGTGGTTCAGGCCCTTACCTGTAAGGGCACATTCCAGATTGTGCAATCCACTTCATTAGCACATTCCTCTTCTCGATGGTTCCACTTGCTCAACAAAAGCAGGGAGATCAGCGTATGCCAATCAAATTGAACACTCTCCGGAGTAAGTGGCTTACATAGCTCATTGTTGATTGACGCGAGGAAACTGCTGATAGAGACAAAACATACAGGATATGATTTCAAAGGCCCTGGAGCTGTAGGATGAAAAATCTTTAGCAGAAGTCCTTTTACTTAGACAAAGTAAGAATAAAATATTTCATGTAGGATATAAGGAGGTTTGAATTTAAATCAGTGAAATGATGAAAGAGACCAACAAAGCAGCATTTTGAACAGCTTGGCACAGGCTTTCCTTCCTTGTGTAACCACTGCTGGATGCAAGGAAATGTTAACTTTATGCAGTCTATAGTCAAACTTTTTTCTCTTTAGACCAATAAGCTGTAGAGTTGAAATTCCAGGCAGGAACAGTTCCCTTGGTTTCCATGAGTCCTAGGTTGAACACATAGTGATCAGAAAAGATGCAACGTGCAGTTCAGAACCTAAGCTGAAAACTGGCAAAGGGCAAACCTCATTAAATGGAGACTTTCCATCGTTAGCATGGGGTTGAAAGTCCTGGCATGCATCCACAGCAGGAAGGACCTGGAAGAAAAGCGGATGGAAATGAAAGCACAAGTGCCTGCTTAAGTGTTGTGACCACCAGAGTGCTCCTGCTGGATGGTTGGTCCTCATGAAGGGCTCGTGCTTGGCATCCAAGCCCTGGATGAGAAAAGGAGTATATTAAGCAGGATTAAGAGGGGGGCACAGGTGAGCCTGTTCCTGTCACAGTGATTACTCAGGGGGATGCCAAAACATTGGGTATGTTTAGATTGGAAATATGTTTCAAGCTAAAGGCACGTATTGTGTTCGGGTTGTGAGAAAGAGAGGAGTTGGGGAAAAAATGTTAAGTGATTTATCACTATCAACACCTCTATGGGCAGAAACTGCCATAGATAAGGTTCTTTAATCTAGCAGCAAAGGTATGAAAAGATCCAGTGATTAGGAGCTGAAAGCTGAAAGTAGGACTTGCCCTTTAATCTGAGAAAGTAATTAACTTCATAAGAATTCCTTAGTGATATGGTAAACTAAAGTCTTTAATTCAAGAGAGCATATTTTTCAGCAAGATATTTCACTTCAAACACAAATATTTTACCTTGGTGCTGTAAGAACTACACGGTAAAATTTTCCAGGCAGCTTACATTATATTTGATGTTCAGTAGAACTTGCCTCAGAAAAATCCTACTTTCAGAGAGGTGTTGTAGAGCTACAGTAGAAAGGACAATGTCTTGACTTGCTTATGGAGAACCTGGGAAACTGTTGCCCTCCAACACCCTTGGTTTTGGCCTTTGTGGCACTATTCACTTTGGTGCCATTTTAATGTTTATGATTCCAGGTTGTTTGTCAACTGTGTATCTGAATGGAAAATCTTTATATTCTGCAACATAATAAAGCTTTTAGTTAGTGCTTTACATTAAAAACTCCCTTAACCTCTGACTAAAGCCACAGTGGTACTTGCTTCTTTAGATGTTATCAGTATGTCCTGTAACTGTCTGCATTAAATTAAATTATCTCCTCTCTAGCATCTAATGGCCAAACTTTGAGCTGCATTAAGAAATTGATGTTTCTAATTGAATCCCTTCCTTGGAAACTTTCCAGGGTGTTGCCTATACTAGAATGCATTCTTTATAATCCTCTATTTTTCTGATTTTCCAATAAACTTGCTAAAATAATTCTAGATCTCACATTTCAAGTAGTAGAAAAATTGAGGATCTCAAAGGTTTCCCAAAACTTTACTCCAGCTTCTAGGGCCAGAGTTGCGTCTTCCTTATCTGGTATGTTTATTTGATCGTGATGTCAAAATGATTGAGCCTTTACTCTGTTGGGAACAAAGGTAAAGCAACCATGTGTTAGGATGCTAATGTATATACTGCATAGGGACTGGCTTTGCTAGGCAGAGAGAGCTCTGATTTTGCACATAGTTTGTGCATCGTCCCAGCAGTTTTACCTTTGCACATCTGTGCACTTCAGTGATGAACAGGATGAAACTATTCCTGGGCTGTGCTGGGAGACCTTCCTTTTATCTTTGGTTTTGTTTTTGTTTTGTTTTGTTTTGTTTTAATCTTTCCAGCCTCATGCACATAGGTTGTTCTCACATCTTCCTATTTTTCATCATCTGATTGTGGTTTGTGCACTCAGTCATGTTGCTATTATTTCACGTCCTTCTGTGCTGACCTCAGCTCAGCTGACAGCCCCAGGTCCTGGGCTGACAGGGTAGTGTTATGGCTGTGATCTGAAACGGTCTTTGCTGTCCTTTCATCTCTCCTCCCAGGTGTGGATTTATCCATGGAGATAATTAAGCTGAGGTCCCCTCACCCTCTTCACTTCTCCTGCCTGCTGCAGCATGCTGGGTCCTGGGATACGGTCACCTGGGTCCTTTCTCAAGCCCATTGCACAACATCAGTGCAGGGGGTCCCCCTCTTCATTCTTCCTTTCCTTTCTGTGCAGCACATAACTTGGTTTTCAGTATTGCTTGTTGTTAAACCTACATGTGTAGGAAGGGTTGTTCTAATTATAGACCTTTGGCACAGCGATTGGAATGATTTCTGCTCTTTCTCTCAGTAATTATTTTATTTCCCTAGTAACTGATATTTTATGAGTACTGAAACATGAGCACCACAGCCACCTTAGGAATGTCCTCTGCTGATGCTCCCCAAAAGCACCGCTGTCGTGCAAATCTACTAAGAAGTATCATTTCTCTTTTAAGGCACTTGCCTGAATTCTTCCTTTTCCACTTTTGTGTTGCCCTTAAAGCTGTTTGGTTTTTGCTTCTTGGTTTTCATTCTCCGTCTCGCACTTGCTCTGTGTGGCTCAGACAGCAACCAGATGGTCTCTGGAAAGAGCCTCCCTGTTCTCACTCCAGGAGGACACAGCTAACCTGAAAAGACTGTTCAAAGCAGAAAAGTTATTTTTACTTTTGCTGTCGCTGATGAGTTACATAGGCCTAAACTGTATATATGTGTCTGTAAGCATGTGTATGCATGTATTTAATTTGTATGTGTGGAGATATATACACACACACACATAAAGATGAACTGTGGAGAATATTAGAGAGATACCAACTTAGTGCTTGTTACTGCCTCCCTCAGTTTTGGTCAAGCCACCTGTGTTTTCAGAATTTATCTTCTAATCTGAAGTATTACCTGTATTTGCAATATTTCCTACTGGCTTTTAATGGAAACTACAATTTTCTAAGTGTCACCGGTATTCACACTCTGCATGAAAGGAATGAGGCATTTAAAACCTCAGAAGCTTTTTCAGTGGCTGTAATTGCTCTTTCACTTGTATTGTAAGTACCTCCCTAGCATCAGGGGAAGTTGTGACTTGTAAAATTAGCCTAAGAAAAACAAAATATTCCGAATAGGGATATTTTAAACACAATTTTTCACATGCTGGACAAAGCCAGATCTTTTATTATATTTCTGATATGCATTAGCAACTTTAAATTCACTTAATAAATTTATTTTCCATAGAAACATCTTTATTTATAAACAAAGAATATTACCGTGAATATTTGTAAAGAATTAAAACTACATGGTTCAAGTTATTTCAGACACATGAAGTTTAGAACTGGAAGTTCTCCGATAAACTATAAGATATTGATGTTTTCCAGTTAAGAGTTATATGAATCAGACCACAGTTTATCTAGCCACAACAATTAGAGACAGAAATCATTAATAATTAAATTCAATTATAACCACTCTTTTGACTGTGGCTGTTGTAGAAGATTGCACATATGAGAAGCTTGCATAATTATTATTCTAAAGATCATTCAGGACAAATACAAAACTGAAAAAGATGTTAAATCTCTTAAATGACTTATTTTAATTATTTTAAAGTCATACATTAATTAAGGTGTTTACTTATTAATCCTTGGAAATGGAATTCTGTACTCAGAATAAGTGCTGTCATTTTCTTGAGTAAGTGCTGTGTCTCTAATACATAAGCAAGGGTTGAATTGCTCACCTTTAACTTTAGAATTGTCTATCATAACTCGAGGGAGGCTGATAATTAACTCACTCAACAACTTCTCTACACCTCTAGCAAGTTTTGTGGCTCCAGCATCTCTCTTTAGGAATCTTCTTGTCAGCCTAGTTTATTTGGGCCATTTAGCAGTCATTGCTGCTTCATTTCTTGCTGACCCTGGTTTATCCATCTGGAATTAAAGCAGAATGTAGACAGAATTGGTCCTGTGGCTGCAGTGCATGACAGCTCTTACAGCAACCACCAGTCGAAGCACTTTGGTCGTTGTGGCCCCTCTGGAGAATCTCCTTCCCATAAACATAAGGGGTTGGTGTGTCTTCTGCTGTCACTTGCTTTCTGTCCCTCCTCATGCTGGATCTTTGAATGTAGGAAGCAAACTTCACAAACCTTCTTACACATCCATAGCTCTCCCTGAAATATCTTTGTGGGTCAGAGTTCTAATTATCATCCTGGTTTTATGCTCATGAAAATATGTTAGAAACCTAAAAGTCAGGCTGCAGTTTCATGATCTTGTTCTTTACCTCTTGTGCACACTATATTTTCCTTCTCACTTCTCACTCTTGGATCACCCATAAAAAACCCACACTGAGCACTTTATGCACAACTAGAGAATCAGCCCCAGTGGATATTTAAAAATAAGTGATGTTCTTCCTTTTTTTTTTTTCTAGAAAACAGAATTAATCCCATCGAAAAGAAATGTTTTGAGGTACATGGAACATTGTAAGCAGATTAAAAAAGAGGAATGAAAGAAATTAAGTTGTTTAGACTAAAGCAATGAAAACTGCAATAACAAACACAGGCTTTTGCAGGCTTTTCAATCCTTGCATGTCCTTTACAGCCAAAAAATGCACTTTGCTTTCTGTGCTGCAGTGCTCAGGGAAAAATGGCAATCCCGCCTCTTCAGCAGAAATGCAGCAATCTCTGCAGGTGACAAAGTACAAAGCCACAGTTCTGCAACAGCGAGCTGTAGAGCTGCCTGGAAGGGCACAGTCAGGAAAACGAGAGAGGTGCCCTCCAAATTCAGTTGGGAGACACTTTGCTTTGCTTTGCTTTGCTTTGCTTTGCTTTCCTCTCTCCCACCCCCCTCACTGTGAGAAACTGCATCAGCGGGACCAGATTGAAATTTCTCACGGGAAGTAAAATATTGGGTGTGAGAACATGAATCATTTTACTGATGTAAAGTGTAAGGGTGCTGTAGCACAGGGTCAACATTCACACTTTGTGACTTTGCTCCATCTTAAGGCAAAGCCCTGCATCGTAGCTGTAACAAGGCAGTGCCGAGTATCAGCAGCTGGAGCCATTTTAAATGCTGTGCCCTTTCTAGCTGATGTCTTCTCCCATGCCCTGTTATCTGAAGTTTCTCCTCAGAGCACTCTACCATTTCAGTGAGATGTCCTGGTGAGTCGCCCATCTCAAAAGGTAAAATTGGGAATGATGCCCATTACCAGCTGCTCCAGACCAGTGGATGTGCCCAGCTTGATGTGGCCAGTCAGTACCAGTGACATGAAGTCTGGGCAGATGTTAGCACTGGAAACAATTTGCCTACATTTGATTGACTCTCCTGTTTCTTCTGCTTGCCATCAAAGCCACCTAGAAAAATCTGGACAAATGTTTAAGCACTGAATTCTATTCAAGGCATTCTAAATTTCATTAACATATAGATGTCATCGATTAAAAATTAACAGACCCATTGTCTAGAGTATGTTCTCTGACTGTCTCTTAGAAGGAGAATCCTGTGTTTGTGAAAGTCAGGTGCCAAATAAAGGATTAAAGCATCAGGCTTGATTGTCACTGTTAGAGACCTTTCAAAGGTAGTAAGTCATTGGCCTGAGTTAATTTACCTTTTCAGGTTGCTGGAAGTAGGATACATAGAATTTCTCTGAATGTCCATCTGAAATATCTCTTCTTAGCTACAGAGTGTGTTTACTGCACCTGCAATTATTGGAGTAATTGACAAGGTCTATTTTTCCCACATTAGACCAAAAATGAAACATTTATTTTGACACATTGGGCTACCACCATCTGTGTCCCAGCATCAAAACATTTTTTTCATGTTCTATTTCAGCTGTTCCAGTTGGCCTCAAAAGAGCTTAATATCTGGCAAAAATAGAACCAATGTTTAACTGTGCACAGAAGGTATTATTTCTATGTCAGTAGCACACAGTTTGCTTTCTAGGTCCTTAACAGCTGTATCTAATAACATGATCCTATACATATGATAGTTCTCATGGAATATGTCACATACTATTAAGTACAAAGCCAAGGGTCAGCAGATCACTTTTTATTTTTCTCGTGTATACAAGGATGATACACTGCATGGAATCTCTGTGTAAGCCAGATACTATATTATTTCATCAAAAGTAATAATGTATTTTCCTGTCATTTGTAGAAAAAATTATTTCTGCTAATCTGAGTATTTTCTTCAAACACCGAGTTTCAAGAGTTGCATTTAAATCTTTTTTGTCTAGAAATGTATGGTATGTAATATCCCCACAGGCAAGAACTAGGAATTGGCTCTCAGATGACCTAATTTTGAGAGAGACAATAAGATGACTGAACTGAGGTGCAGCTGATATTGATGCCCAAGGCCACTCCTAAGCTTCATTGCAGTCTATGTGATGGAAGGTCACCTTACTTCAGTGTCTGGAAACTGTAAAATAAACAAAAAAGTGCTTGGATAGAGACCATTTCATTATTTCAAAGTTCTTTAGAATGCATTAATTATAATTTTTAATGTAAAATAAAAGACTACTGGACACAAGATGTTTTTTTAAACTATAAAGCAAGTTGTAACAGTCAGTCACTAAAAACATAACAGTCATTTTGGCTGAGGAATATGAGATATGGTTAGAGGAATATGAGATAAATCACCTGAGCAGTAATACCCAAATGAAAGTAATATGACACCCCAAAACCTAAATATTTTTTTTATCTTAAACTCTGGTAAAATCTTCCAATTCATAAGCAGTAAATTCCAGATGCTGCCTGATAGGACTTTTTCCATAAAAATAACGTCACGTATCAATCTGTGGACACGGTACTTGGGAGTTACATGGAAGAAAAAAAAAAAAGGTCTTCAGGCAGATTTTTAGACAAAAGGCACTCAGTCTCTCAGACAAATTGTGAAAGTTTATCACCTGCTGTTGATGCTGAAATGAAACCATTCTAGAAATAAATGTTTTTCAATTCAAGCCCACCTCGTGCTGCTGCGACAGTAGCCTCAGGTGGGAAAATAGATTTGTAGCTGTTTCAGAGTTGCCTGGATTCTCTGTCCTGACAGAAGCTACTACCCTGCAAAATCCAGCAAGTGATCAGTGTCTCCCCCTCCTCACTGGCCAAGACTCAAATTTCTAATTTCAGTAAAATAATACTTATTCAAGGAAAAGGGTAGAATTTATTAAAGAAGTTTAAGAAAAAAGAAAGTATTCTCCAATTTGTAATGCATATGTAGTAGTCTAAATGAGAAATTAATACTGCAAAATTGAATTCATATGATTCAGTGGTGAGGCACTTAATCATCTTTGTAGCCTCTGCTGTCCCCTCTCCAGCAGTTCCCTGTCCTTCTGGAACTGGGGAGCCCAGAACTGGTCCCAGTGTTCCAGATGGGGCCTCACGAGAGCAGAGCAGAGGGGCAGGATGACCTCCCTCCACCTGCTGGCCATGCTCTTCTTGATGCCCCCCAGGATGCCATGGGCCTTCTTGGCCACAAGGGCCCATTGCTGGCTCAATGGATGATCAAAGGATGATTTGTTCAGCTGAAAGCCACAACTGGCTGTCTCCTTAAAAAAAGAATTGTAAGCTCCAGTTTTTTAGTGCAGTCTTTAGTTAAATCTTACCCTCCTCCCT
The DNA here is from genome assembly GCA_004320125.1 of Scolopax mira. NCBI lineage: Eukaryota > Metazoa > Chordata > Aves > Charadriiformes > Scolopacidae > Scolopax > Scolopax mira. Next base: position 29,080 of record BJBW01001143.1, read on the forward strand.
ATTCTTGTCTCATCATATTTACAACAACACGTGTATATCCCTACACAGCACGTGTTACAATACTTCTTTTTTTTTTTTCCACATCTCAGTATCATTCAGGCATCTTGAGGTTAAAAGAAATGAGCAAAGAAGTCTGTTTATGAGACTGAGAGTTGATTTTGATTAGTCACAGTGAATCAGCATGTTGTCATCTCTGTAAGTCTAGACAGGAAGGTATAATACCCAGCCCCATGCAAGTCACGACTGCAGCACAAGCCCTTTATCTGAGCAGAATGAAAGAGCTTTCACCCAGGAATCAGATGCAGGCTCAGAGGCAGTCAAGCAAAAGCAGCTCAGCTAAAGCTCTGGGGAAAGAAAAGAAAATGCTGGCCTGAAATATTGTGAAATATAAATAACCAAACCAGTTTGGGTTGCATAAGCATATGTTGAATGACGTGAAAAAATAATATCCTATAAAAACCTGAAGTCTCTCTTTCCCCAAAGGTAGAGCTGTTAATGGCAATTTAAGACCTCACTTGTTCCTTGGAACTCTGCTATGGAACCTGTGAACACCATCTTCCCTGGCAAACGCTCATTGCATCAGTGTCAGCAGGAGAAAGGTGCGTGGGCATCTAACTATTTATTTAGTCAGAGGCTTCACTATTTTCCTTTTTCACTAACCCTCACCTGACATTGTAAATGTAACAGCTAAAAGCTCACTAGGGCTTTGCATTTGCAATGCAAATTTTATAGAAGTGGTCAGAATTATCTAAAATTTACTTGTTAACACTCCTTTCGGGTCCTGCAGGCTAGGTGGTGCACGTTAAAAGGGATTTCCACAGAAATCTGCAGATTTGCAAAGCCATCCTTCAGATTTTTTCAATGGAAAATGGTATTTTAGCCACTCCAGCTGTAATGGGATTCCCTGACGTGTTGCCTCACCTACAATCCCAGGAGGGGGTAGCCAGGGGGGGTCAGTCTCTTCTCCCAGGTCACAGGTGATGGGACAAGAGGAAATGGCCTCAAGTAACGCCAGGGGAGGTTCAGGCTGGACATTAGGAAAAAAATTTTCACTGAAAAGGTTGTCAGGCATTGGGATGGGCTGCCCAGGATGGTGGTTGAGGCACCATCCCTGGAGGTGTTCAAAAGACAGGTTGACATGGTGCTGGGAGACATGGTTTACTGATGGTGTTGCATTTTGTTTGCTGTGTGGGTGTTTATTTTTGTCAGAGTTAGGTTTATGGTTGGACAAGATGATCTTGAAGGTCCCTTCCCACCTAGAAGATTCTATGATTCTATGATTATTCTGTGAAAATTCCTAAAGTGCCTTTTATTAGGTCTCTGTCTTATCCCATTAGGTTTAATATATTCAGATGTATAAGCAAGTTATGAAAAGCGTTCTGTATTTAAACTAAAGTTCATCGCATCCGTAAGAACGGGCTTGTCTACAATTATAATAGTCAAAAACCTTGGTGACCCAGTAAAGCAATGTTGGCAGATCCATCCAAAGAAAATCAATATGGCACTGTCTGTCCAATCTGGGCCACATGAGTATAGGATACTGGAAATATATAAACACAGAGAAATATTAGGGAATAAACCATAGTTGGCATGGATATTCTTTAAGTTTTCATGAAAACAGACTGAGATGAGAGAATATGTGGAGAGGGACCAATTACAAATAACCCTGCATATGCATGCATAATTAACAGGATTCAAGAAGCAGTAATGATCATTCTTTTAACACAGCATAAGTCTGCCTAGACAGGTGAACACATCAAAAAACTCAGCATGAAATTGAAAAAAAAATCTTTTACTAGTTTGGCTTTGGGGAGCTTGTCAGATTATTAACATTACTTTACCCTAATTTTAATTTTGTTTAATGTGATTTCTTTTTCTATGAAGCTCTTTGAAAACATGTTGTTTATGCAAATAAACTACATGGAAAATTGGTTTTGTAACTAAATGACAGTTGACAGACTAGACTGTAATAGCCAATTGGGAACTTCTAAAGCATGATTTGTTTACTCAGTAGTACAAATTGCATAGCTCTGATTATTAAGGACAGTAAATATCTTAATAGTGTCTATTTTAATTAACAGAGTCCCATGGCTGGATCTCAGCCCCAACTACAACTATTTTGTGCTGCTCTAGTGGCAGCAAAAATAGCCTTAATCCTTATTTCAATACTTGCCCTATTTAATAGTTCAGAGGAGCTGGAATAACAAAGGTCAGATTTGTCCCATTCATTTCCTACCAAAACAATGTTTCTTGCTTGACTGTTTGCACAAAGAATCAATCCTATTTTCGTCCTCACTGTCAGCTAAGACTTCTCTATTTGCATTCATCTGACTCCATAGTTCTTTTTTCTGCCTGGAATGCAAGTCCTTTAAGAAATCCTTCTTCTCCTGAATCTTAGATTCTACTGCAGTTGTCAGGTCTTTGGAAATTTTTTTTAGAATTTATGACTTCATTTGAATTTCAAGGTATTTTTGTCATAGAGTTCTACTTAATTTAAAAAAAAAAAAAAAAAAAACAAAAAACAAAAAAAACATCGAAAAAGAACTCTGTAGTCAGTACAACATCTGTAAGTAATATAACAACGTTCTCACATCTTCAGATGTAGAAATATGGATGTTAGGTAGGCAAAAACGCATTGAACATGTTGCCATTTTCCTGCCAGTGCAAGATTGTTTCTACTGACAACAATTTAAAATAGCCCATTGAGATTAAGTTACGCAGCATCACAGGCACCAGTTTAACTTCTGAAAACCTTGTATTCCCAGAGATACGTTTATTAACTGATAAATACTTGATTGTTGTGTTAAAGACATTTGGGGAAACACCTGGGTCTCCACAGGCAGCATCATCCTGAAAGCACAGGTCCTGTAGAGCAGGGGATGAAGGGAGAGATTCCCAGAGAGATTGGAAACCCTCAGCAGGTGAGTTACCTGGGGAGAGAGGAGGAGCTTCTCCTCACATGACTTATCTTACAAGCAAGTGAAACCCTTTCAAAACAACTGACTTTGAATTTCAGTATATTTTCCTCTTGTCCTCCTTTCATGCCTCTCATATGGGAAGGGAGTGGATATTTGCTTTCTGGGCTATTTTAGTCCATCCTGGCTGCTCAGGGTGCCACGGACAGAGATGCAGAAGGTCAAGTGAAAACACTGCAAGGAAAGAGTCATTTGAGGAACCTGAAGGAGAGAAAACTGGTGACGGCAGTAGTGAGGTGAGCAATGCCATGAAAACACTGCAAGAAAGAGTCATTTGAGGAACCTGAAGGAGAGAAAGCTGGTGGCAGCAGTAGTGAGGTGAGCAATGCCATGAACACAGTTCAGCCAGGAAGTCACATGAGACTATTGAGAAGCAATAGAAGTTTAGGAATTAATATCATCTGGACAATAAAAGAAAGGAAGCTGAATTATGGTGCAGAGTGTCAAGCCTGAGATAATGAGGGTAACCCAGCAGAATAATAATAATAAGGTGTAACATATTGTGTAGAAAAGCTAGAAATAAAAGGCACGGTAGTGAAAGCCTTATACTATTGTATATTTATAATATGCTAAGCTAAAAAAAGAGATAATGTGATAAAATGGATAAGTTTGAGGAAAAAAACGATTTAAGGAAGGATCATAAAAAGGTTTGGATAATGTTGGATGTCTGCTAACCCCCCTTGAGTTTAATTTGCACTGGATAAAGATCTCCATAATATTATTAGAAAGAGAAATATTAGCATTAGGGAAGATTTACTGCTTTTATGGGAGATTTTGACCTTCCAGAAACAGGCTTTAGAATAAGTATTACCAACTATGGCAGAATGTAGGAATACCTACCCACGGTAAGGAAAAGATTTTTTCACTGAACAAAGATATAAGAAAGCCATGTATTTAGGAGAAAAGCAATAGTTGGGCTTTTGGGGTTAAACATTGAAAATTTGACAGTCGCAGCATATCTGTGAGTGACCTGTGTAATAGGGAAGAGAAAAAGTAAAAACTGTGCTTGCAAAGATAAAAATATTAGGCACTAGTTAAAATTTATCTGCAACACAATAAGCAGTTCTGGTTTCCTGCACTAAAAAACCAAAAGTATTCTGTTAACCAGTTTGATGGTAGAGTTTTTTTATTATTTGAGCTGAGGAGTACAGATGAACAATATGTAACGACATTTGAAGGCAGAATAAAGTTTGATAAAAAATTATCTTGGCTTGTTTAGAGAAAATAAATAATGGCTGGAGGGGGTAGTAACACAAGGGAAAGAAAAGAATTATTGAAGCATAAATGATACCATTGGCATAAAACCAACTAGTCCTATGCTTGTACAAGTAAAGGACAAAAGATCCTTAATCACTGGAAGATTTAATTTCTCAGACACATCAATGCAAAGGCAAAGAACACAGTGAAGATGTAAAATTGTGATTTGATAATTGAGATGGTCACTTCAGGTGACCCTGGCATCCATGAGAGATAAAATGATTTTGACTCTTGGCACTGAATAACAATTGGGATATTTTACCCTGAGATTTTGCATACTTTACAGAAAAGAGTGATTTCCAATTTGAATGTGAGGTGGTTTCATTTCATTATTCCCTGATCTTACATACCTTGTCAGTAATTTGGACTATGGCACAATATATGCTCTGACAATAACTAAATCTTGGCACAAATTTGGGGGTTTTATGTGTTTTTGAATGTGTTTAGAAGAAAAATGAAAAACTAGTAAATTATTTGATTAAAAATAGAATTTCCCAAATGAAATGGTCTTTTACTTACATGATGTTACTATAGAGATAAAATATGCTATTGAGAGCACAAAAATGGAATTTGGTTAGATAGATGCATACTCTCGTAGCCCTATAATAAAAGGGAGTTACAGCTTACTGCTGTAATGTTTCTGAGGAAATAATTGTAAAAGAATGGTATTACTTAATCACTGTTATTTCCCTTTGAAGTTCAATAAATGGGAGATGAACAGATGTGATTCTTGATGGATTTAGAACCAGCACTTCTGTCTGCAGATTCAAGTGGACCTCTCTGAATTCCTTACATTGTCAGTCTTACTAAAGGTAGCTTTGCTACTAGAAGTCATTATTTCTCAATGAAAGCTGAACTACTCTGGCACAATTACCTGGCAAACTGCAAAAACCACAAATGAAATGACCAAGCTTATGACTGCATGCACAGTATTTCAAATATCAAATGTAAAAGCCTTGCAGGTTCAAGAAGCATCTTGTGACTTCTTACATAAATAATACTATACAAAAAATAACTTTCACTGTAGTAAATGACACGGTCTATAAACCTATTGCCATTTTAGATCACAGTAAACCTTGATGACCTGTCTGTTGGCAATCTGTTTGCAGAACCTTTTATATTGGAGATTTATAATGTAACGGAATATATAATCTGCTATTCAATACTCTTAAGCTAATGCTAGAGATGAGGAAAACAACCTAAACAAGGGAATAACCAACCAGAGCTTTCCCAGCACTCAGCTGGCCGTGTTTTATCTAGATGTAAGTTCCTTATTAAATAAGGCAACCTAATTTACTCTGTCTTCACTAAAAACAATCTCACGTTGTTAGTGCCAGTGTTCCCTGTGCCGTGGTCAGGAGTGATGACCTTGCAGCAGCTGGGGCCCATCACCCAGCAGCTCTATAGAAGCTCCTCCATATTTTCCTTCTAGCCTTCACTTTGCTGCTGAAACTCAGGGCTGAATGCATCAGGCATAGCTGCCGGGGCTCTCAGCATCACAGAAGGGAAGCATTCAAACACATTAGGAAGGCTTCAAAAACCAGTCAGTGAGTTGGGGGCTAGAGAGAAGCCATAACCCACCTGGAGCCACCTGCAAACTGTTAATTAGAGCTGCCGTCCCACAGCTGAGCCTATTTTGCTGCATAGTGCGGGGCTGTTTTCTGTGAATGCATTAGGCAGAGTCAGAACGAGTGACGTTAAGGTTGTACTCTACTAGTTTATGAGAACCAGGCTATCATTGCTTTGGCTGCTTGTGCAGTAGAAGAAATAATTTTGCAACTTTGATAACTAAAGTCCTTACTCTGTCATTCACAGAGGATTTATTTGCCAAGAAAATTCAATCCAGGCTGCTTTTGTAGCAAACAAAAAAGATATGTCTCAGCTAAGTTGCCCCAGATGAATCTTAAAATATAACTTAATATGCATATGCATCTGTTTCATGGGAACTACAGGGGAAAGGAAGATTATGTGAGTAATTTAAAGATTATTTAGTAATGATGAGGTCAATTGTATTTTGTTAATGCAAACTTGAGGTTACAAAGAGGAAGACACAATAATGGATAGAACTCTTTTTTTTTCTCTTTCTGTCCTTCCTATTCCCCTTCCTTTCTTTCTAGTTTATGTATAGATTAATAGGCTGATATTATAAGAGAAATCCTTTTTAGTGTGTTGCCCCAGACATGCAGATTTGTTTGTATTTATTTGTTTCCTGGAGCTGAATTCAGAACTGCAGAAACATTTCTGGCAGAATCTCTCCTTGTGGCTGGTTTAAACTACCTAAATTGTTGTAACAATACTGTGGTTTACAGGAATGATGCAAAGAGACAATTGACCTTTGTTTTCTGACCTCAGATTCCTGACCTGTTATATGACATTGGTCCTGTTATATGACAGAGGTCAGAATTTACTGACACTGGTGATAACTGCTATAGAGAACAAAGCACTAAGATATGCCATGTGATGAGCAGAACATGGAAAAATACCATATATATCTGTTTGATGACAGCGAAGGGTGTATATTGGCTTGTTTTGTGCCTTGCATTATCCAGCCAAGATTTCTTCAGTCTGTCACCAACACAGTGTCTTGTCAACTGTGCTGTCTGTCTTGCAGGCATGGAAAGACTGGGTTTGCTCTCATCCCTTTCCTTCCTGGCAACACTGGCAGGAGGGGGAGAAAGTTGTTAATATTAAAGAGAACAGTGCTGCCAAACTTAACAAGGGCAAAACTGGGAATTTTTCTGTATAAAGAATAATGGAGCTGCCCAGTAGCACCCAGGCACAGTCAAACAGATTTGTAGTATCAGCCCAGGCCAATTACTCTGTTGTGAGACACTGAAAGGTCACATTAATGGCAATGCAAAGGAAGCATGAAATTTGAACAAAAGGTTCCAGCAGACTGGGTTTTTGGAGTTTGCTGACAGGAACAGGTGTAGAAACCAGGAGGTTGGGTCATTCAAAAAGTGACTTCAATTTTGTGAACTTTCCTGCACTCCAAGAAACTCCATTGTACACAGGGAAAATCTCATTCCTAATCGCTGTCAGTTTTGGAGTTTTTTTTTTACACTTAATCTTGATAAATGCCAGCATCAAGGCAGACTGCACAAATTTGATTTGATTGATAGAATTACTGTCACCATGAAAATGGGGGTTCTCACCTGATGGATTTTGTTTCTGGTTTAAGAAATTTTCTAACAGCAACAGCAAAGAGCTCCTTGATATATCCTTTTCCTTGTCTTTCCCCAACACACATTAATAGTCCTGACATTGTCACCACACCTATTGTCATCTGTGCTGGCAGGACAGGGGAAGAACAGAGAAATGTCTTTATTTGGCCAAAATAAAAGCTTGTGATGATCACAACTTTAGTGTCTCTGACCTCCAAGTCTTTCCCCCAAAATTTCAAACAATATAAGCCGAACAGGGAGATGAGCACCTTGGACGTTTTTCAAGACAAGGAATATTCCTTCAAAATATAAGAAAAAGCACAAACCATAAGCACAACTTATATTTTCACAGAGTTTGAAGGCCAGAAGTGACCACCTACCTTCACTGACCAATATATCAGAGCCCAATAATAGCTTCTGATTAAAGTATATCCTCCAGAAAGCAAATAGTCATGTTTCAGCATTATTTGTTTCAATAGTTAATGTTAAATCTGTGCTGTGCTAAATTGTCTCTTCCATTTCCAGTGGGTATTTTTGATCCCTATTAAGACTGTTCTTAATGAGTAGCAGTTCTCTGTTTTTTGAGGTAAACCTACTAGAAATCAAGCCAACTTTTAATTTATTTTTTGGTAAGTTAAGCAAACGTATTTTGCTACGTTGATTGGTATTTCCTACAGTTCTACCATCATTATTGTGATTCTGGTTTCTTAGCATATTTTTTTACACTGGGCACCAGGACTGGACAGAGGTTTGTATTTCTTTCATGCAACCATTACTAGCTCAGAAACACTGTCCTACTTCTATTCATTAATTAACTTGTATTTATAGGGTCAGTTTCAGCCAATTTTCAAGACAATTTTAAGGAGAACAGCAAGGGTTTGTTTTTTTTTTTTTTTCCTCCTTGTGGAAACTATTTAAGTTAAGCAACAGCTCTGAAATGAGAAATGACATGGTCATGCATATGTCCACCCTGCATAGGTCCACAGAGTGAATTGCACAGTCTATTACCTCAAGCAAAGCAAATTGCCAGCTTGTCTAGAGAGATTCCATTTGCCTCCCACTGGCTTGGCAGAGCAACCTAATGTCTGCCTATAACTGAGCGTGTAGATGTCCTAACATGTTAAACGTGTCCTGGGACCCCTGCAGAACTCTGACCACTCATTTGTGATACCAACGTAGGCACGAGGAGCCAGAAGTTCAGAAGAGCACTGTCAGGATCACGTCCAGACTGCAGTATGAGATCCTGTGCCTGTTCTGCACCTGCAAGTACAAAACATACAGTGCACAAGGGAATCTTACAAGTGCAAATCTCACTAGTCATTTGTGCGTAAGTTTGACATTGTATGTGCAAACAGGGGTGTGTGCCAGAGTCTGTATTGTTTTAAAATCTGCATAGATTACAAGCTGTTTATTGTTGCTTTCAAATTGAAATATGACCTGGATGGTATTTGGTGAGGTTGTCCCTTTTATCACTACTTTTATGATATTCAGACACACATAAAAAGACTTTCTTGTTTTCCAAGTTGTAGCTGGGGATTTATCTTTGTCTTTGCTGTATCTTGTCAATATGATCCCTTTATATCATCTTTTTCTCCCAAAAGAAATCGGGCATGGATACATTATAATGTATTTTTAAAGTCCTTCTCGCAAAAATGCTACGGTATATCATTGGATCTTGTGTCTAAGATACTATACTTTTAAGTTCAGGAACTTTTATATTAAAAAATGCACCGTTTCAGTCCATTAGTTGCTCACTTTAGCTGGATTGAATATTGCAGTAATGAGATAGATTGGAAATGGCCTTCACTAGAATGAATGATTTGATGACCTCTAGTAATTTGCTATAGGACAATGACCACATTAAGGAGATGTGTTTTTTCTGGCTTTGAAAAGATTTCAGGCTATGTACTAATGGAAAAGAAAAAGACAAAAAAAAAAGATTCCTATGCCTGTTTGATATTCATTGTCCAAATATATTTCTAAAATTTATAAAGGGATTCCTTTATAAGTACAAAGATTACTTAATGTGCTGGTTTACATTACATATGTCTTACATCTTTCTGTCATTTGTCCAACCTGTTGCTCTCATTATAGTAGAACCTGCAGTTTAGGTTTCATTTCAAACCACTGTTTGTAGAATTGAGTTTTAAGTCTTCCCTCTAATCATCTGAAGTCTTACCCCTCTGGCTCCGCAGTATTCAACAGGAAGAATTTTGCCTTGCTAGAAGGATGGATCAAATATATCCTTTTTTCCCTTTTCACCAGCAGTTTGATTAGAATGAGATGCCCCTGATTAAAATGCCAGTAGTTCCCCATCAGTAATGAAGTTGCACCACCACCAAAAATAGCTAGCAATATGAGAAAAATCCAGCATGGGCAGTGTTCATCTACAACAAGAGAATTCCCAGAGGGTTTCTAGGACAACCTCCCCAAAGCAGACACCCAGCAGTGCACTCCCGTGCAGGGAAGGCTTTCAGCAAGCTCCTTCCCAGGCAGATTGCACCAGCAAGAGAAGCACAGGGCACCCACAGAGAGATGCTTCTTTGGAGGTGAGGAAGGAGGCAGAAGAAAGGATGATACAGGGTTGTCCTGAATTCGTACCCAGTGCGTTTAAAGATAGCACTTGAAAGAGGACTGAAAAAGTATCCTGTGTGCTAAAACATACAAGATTTCTGGTGGGAGTTGTTCACAGCCCAGGACATTATATTCAATAAAACCTGGCATGGGGTTGGAAGGAGCAGAAGATGCTGTGAAGAGGGTATTTTTAAATCTCTATTGTTAACTAGTCTGTATTTGATCATTTGATCATTTAAATTACATTTTCTGTTCATGAATCGTGAAGTGGCTTTTAGGTCAAGCTAATCAGAACAGCTAAAACTACCTTCTTGCTGTCCTAGAGGGTCTCATTAACCCACACAGAAGAGAAAACCTGCCACTTCTCACTGTGATTTGTTTAATTTCTGTTCAAGTAACCAACCTATTTCCTCTTGTCTAGAGTTGTAACTAGGGGGGAAAAAAGCCAAACCTGAAACGTTACATTCATATATATTTGATGTGACATGCCTCTATGTATGTGTGTGTATATATCCACATAGGATGGGACTTCCTTGTGACACAGCCTTACCTCCAGGACTGACCATACAGAAGGAAGCTGAATGCCACCATTTGCCAACATTTTGGACCTCGGCATCCCCCGGTGCCTGCGCTGGGACTCGCAATGGATGGGTAGTGGGCAATGATTGCTTTTACTTCAGCGTAAGATGAAACAAACTTTCACTGACAAACCTGGCTTTTAGAAGTTGAAAAGTCTGTATTCTGTTAAGCAGTTGGAGAATTTAAAGGATTAGTGACTGCTAATTAGAATTATTTAAATGCGAGGTACCTAAAGCAAACTTCTCACCTACAGAGAGATAACAGCCGACCTTACAGGCAAAAGACAAGCGCTTCCAATCAGTTATTCATCCCTTCCTGATAGGCAGGAATAATCACCTTCTCTGAGAGCCTTGTTCTCTCCCCTGACAATGAAGACAGCCTTGCAGGTGGCTCATGCCATATGGCTAACTTTCCAAAGGCTGGAGCTGAGGAGATGAGTCCCTGCCTTTAACCAGGGAGTGCCTACCTGGGGTTAGTGCCTGCTCTACCAAATGCTCCGAGAGCCGTCTGTTCAAAACACAGTTCCCCATCTCTTCATTCTTTTATTGTCGAGTCATAGCTGGACCCAGCAAAAATGGGTTCCTGGGACCTCATTTTCACTTCTTGTCTCCTTGTGTTTCAATATTAAGTAATTAAATAAAGCACATTACTCTTTTTTCACCCTGTGCTCACAGACTCCAAAAGCTCAACTGCAAGCACCAGTTTGACTGGTGCTGACTGGATTGTTCAGAACATGCACGTTTGCAGCTTCGAAGGGGTTTATTTTGGTTCCATTCATTGGAACAATAGTAAGAAGAGTATCTAAATGTAGCTGCCTGTAATGCTCTTGTGCATTGCTCTAGGGGGTACTCTCACGTGGACCCTCTGTGTCAAGCTTGAATTGTTTTGCACCCACTAATTAAGTTACTGTAGGAATGCTTTCTCATTTGACAATTTGTTTGTGTTATTGACTTAAACTTTTAAAGGCAAGCAAATAAACCCTCTGTGCTGCCTTCTTGTAAATGCAGAGTAATATGTAAACAACGGCATGTTTAAAATCAGTAAATTTTCATAGTTATTCAGTATTTTTTGCCAAAGCTAATTAAGCCACTGACAATTTTGAACCAAATGAGCTCTCTCTGGTGGCTAATTTCAGTGTTACAGTTTCTTGTAAATTTTGCTCAAGTCAATCACCATTTAAAAAGTGCTTCTAATTTTTCATTCTTTTTTTTTTTATTATTATAGATTAGCATATTCCTGGAGCTGGAGCAAGTAAATTTTTGTGGTGGGTTTTTTTTTTTTTTTAATAGTGTCCCTGTTTAAAGTTATCTTCCCTATTGCTCCTGTATGTTCCTGACAGAGGTGCATCCCAGTTCCAAAGGCATGTGTTCATGCCACCTTCTCTTTGAAAGCCATGAGAAACTTAGCAGTAGGGCAGGAGCATAGACTATTTCTCTACACCAAGGGCAAGTCCCTGCTCTCTCAGTATCTTCTGTAGCAAAAGGACGCTGTGGACTGGTGTGCATCCTTGGACAAAGCCCAAGTCTCAGCTGGCAGTTTAGTATAAATTAACTTACCTTTGATCAAAAAGCGTCCGTTAGACCAGCAAAAGACTTGTGAGATTGTCTAGTTCCTTCTTCCAGCTGACGTACAGCTGTTCTCTGTGAGGTGTCATCCAGACACATGTTCCATGTCTGGATAAATAGAAAACCCCAGGGAACGCTTACACAGACTTTCAGTGTTCAGTGTCATCCAGAGGAGCCTCTTTTAAAGTAGGTGAAAATAAATGGGGATTAAAATGCCATACAGAGTGGGAATACCTTCTGGGTATGTCACACTCGCACAGGGAGGCCCTCAACAGGCTCGTCTGTTCCTGTGAGAATTTGGGTAATGGTATAAGAGGCGAGGGTGACCTCAGTGTGAAGCTAGAAAAAGGTAAGTACTTATTATTCCTGCAGTCTCTCTGGAAAATTATCTTGTCCTAACACTGTTTTAAAGTAAACTGAAAATAATGTACTTAATAGAAATAATTTTGGTTTTATCATACTTTTTTCTGTGACGAATAGGATCCCTTTTATTGGTTTGATCATGATTTTTCCTGGTAAAAAACTTGGTTAAGTGGGACAGAAAGCAGCTGCCTCGCTGCCTGACTGCTGCTTTCTGGGGTGGAGAACCCCTGGAAGAGTGGCAGAGCCTGGGGCAAACCTTAACAGAATCCACTCTGGGGCTGGCACAAACTTCCATAGCATGTTACAATAGGATTTGGATAATTGACAATCTTCTCATTAAAAAACTCAGAAATACTTTTGCAAGTGCTTTTCACTGGTTATATGATGGAAGACGATTTGGATATCTGGCAAGAGAGTAAATTGAAAAAGACAAATAGGTGTCTTCATGTGCCACACCTTCATCCTCCTTATAATGGAAAACAAGTTACATCTAATGTCTGAGGGCTAAAGAAACTGAGTTTACCCTTCTGCAAAGGTTAGCTCAAGGTTCATGCATAATTTAAGTCATACTTACACTTTATTTAAGGTCTTAGGTGAGACTTAAATGACTTATCAGCCTCAAGCTGAATTTTCCCCTCAGAGAAGCAAACTATATGCAAAGAGTAAATCAGAGATACATTAATTTCTATGGTACACAACTTCAGTAAGAAACAGGAGGTTTTCATGTTTCATGACTTGAGCCATGAAGAAAGCAATGAAAAAGCCCAGTGCATCATTGAGATGCCATCTCTTCTCCTAAGGATGAATGTAATGCTCTGTGACACTAATGTATTCTTGCACCATCTGCTTTTTCAGTCAATAACACTCAAAGCTGTTCCTTTCAGAATTCATTCATTTTAAATGTTTACATATTCAGTGAAAAGTATATAAATCATATAATTCTTTTTATATGTATTTTCATTTATATTGGATTTATATTTTTTAAAATCAAGGAGGCCAAAACTGTATATTAACAAGAGAGAACTTAGTTGTGCAGAGTTCTTAAAGAAGACTTTTCACTTTTATAAGCTATTATTGAGAGATATAAATCTTTTGGGGGGAATTTATATTATTTGTTAAGTTTTTCAGTAACATTTAAAAGAGGTTCAAAAGAGGGAAATTAAGTGCTCAATGTTTCTTTTCCAATAAATTTCATAACGAAGTAAAAACTCAGGATGGGCTGACAAACATCATCAAGAGTTTCATGTTTTTCAGGTCAGGGAAGCTGACGTGTAAACTGTACCGTGGCACTGAATAGAGCTGCTCAAACACACAACTGTGGGTGTCAGCTCAAATCACGTCCAAAGTCATCTGGGGAAAGAGGAGGAGCACTAAAGAGTCATTCAAGGAGATATCAACTTCTCAGTTACAAAACTTGAACACCTTCATATGGAATGTTACCTGCCAAAAAATTCTCCTTTGAAACTAAATCATGCCCCACGTCCTTATTTTTGGAGTAATATAACTTGTAGTAGTAGGGGCCATAAAGTTTTTTTAGTCTGTCCCTGCCTGAAGACCGCTACGATGTTTTCTCACAAATCTCAATCTATTTCCTTATCAAAGGTTTTATCACCATCAGTTCATGGTACTGGACGTTCCTCCATTTGCCAATACAAACACTGGACAAGGGGCAACAGATTTAAATTGGAAGAGGGGAGATTTAGATTAGATTCTTTGGTGTGAGGGTGGTGAGAGCCTGGCCCAGGTTGCCCAGAGAAGCTGTGGCTGCCCCATCCCTGGAGGGGTTCAAGGCCAGGCTGGAGGGGGCTTGGAGCAACCTGGTCTGGTGTCCCTGCCCAGGGCAGGAGGGTGGAACTGGATGGTCTTTAAGGTCCCTTCCAACCCAACCATTCTATGATTCTATGAATTTAGAAGTTCTCCACAGGGGAAATTTTATGCTGGCAGTCTATTAAGACATATATTGTGAAAATGAAATTTTGTAGACGATTCTTGTATTTTGGCCTGGGATTTATTTATTAATCTTTATTATTAATATTAATTACTTATGCATAAAGGTAAGTGTGCCAAAGCAACAGTAAGTCTAAGGAGAAGTCTTCTGTGCACAAATTTTAATGTATCACGGGGAATGCATTTATATGGAAAAAATTGAAAGAGACACCAGAGGAGCTACTGTGAAATGTGAACAGACAGAGCAAAAGGGCTACATGTCAATCCAGGGAGAGAAAGAGAACTGTCAGATGAAATATAAAGGTGGAGCAATCACAGCAGCTGGGGCTCTGTTTAACTCCATTGGTGCCATAGCAGGGCAAGTTCCAGGATACATTCTACAGTTCACAATCCTTCTCTATGTACCAAATTGCTACAACCTAGATATTTGTTACTAGAGAGAGACCTCCTCACCAGACTTTTCTAACATATGCAATATAGTTATACCCAAGCAAAGGATTAGAGCAGAGAACTGGCAGGAAAAACTTGAGAATGTGTATTTTGCCTTGATATCACCCAGCTTTTCCAGAAAACAAATTAAGAATTCATTGTAAAGGACTGTTAGAAATTGCACTCTCTTTCTCTGCTGCCCGGTACTCACAAGCTGTATTCAAAGCTCTGGTTGAGATATACCCATGCAGAGAGCAAGTTAATAAAAGATATAGCCTGGGTTTGTTGTTCGCATGTGTGGCTGATATCCTGGCAGATCTTTCTCAAACTGTGATGTGAACTGGCAAGTGCATTGCCAAGAGTGAGGTGAAAGAGCATGACAGTGACTCCAGAGTATGGTAATAATATTCTAATCCCAGCTACGCTAACACTGTTATTTTATTTATTATCTGTTGCATGCCTGGAGCGTGGCCGACATGTTGCAAGACAGAAGGGAAGATATTTCTCTTCTGCCTTAATGCACTTTGCTGTGAAACATGCAGCTGTGCCTTTAGTAAAAGCAAGGATGCAACTTTACCTTATTTCTGTAAAGTATAAGCCCTTCAGAAGCAAGAAATAATGTCCAGAATTCTAGAAACACTGTCTGAAACTTCTGAGAGCTACTTAAAGAACTGAATTCTATAGGATTGTTTTTCATGGAAATATGTTTTCTTTATTATTTTTTTTCCCTGTAGAAAGACTGCTTTAGACTTTTCACACAAAGACCGTTGATGAGTACTCCTACATTCCTCTCACGCCTCTGGAAACTTGGCCTATGGAAATTCTGCAGCACTCATCATAAGGCAGGTATGTTGGAAATTGTGCAGCAATCACAAGGAAGGTTTGTATGACTAGAGTCACTCCAGCTCATCCTGTTGGTCTCGACCCATCCATCCATCCTGTCCAGATCCCTCTGCAAAGCCTCTCTACCCCCCAGCAGGTCCACACTCCCACCCAGCTTGGTGTCATCTGCGAACTACCTGGGGTGCACTGGATGGGAGGGGGGTTTCGCAGTGCGCACCCACACCCCAGCCCAGGGCAAGCAACTCTCACTCCTTTGCCACGCAAATTTTACTTGATCCTTTCACTATTGCGGTGGTTGATCGTATTTCATCCTTGGCACGCATGGCACCTAATCCACAAGTGAACGCAACTCCCCTTCGGAGATGGGGCAGAGCTTGCGGGACGAGGGGGCTGCGGCACCGCACCCCGCGGGCCGGGCGGGCTCTGTGTGGAACAGCGCCCTCTGCCGGAGGAGGGGGGCGGTGCACCCGCTCCCGCGGCCGTCGCAGGGAGGCGGAGGCAGCGAAAAACTCCTTCCCTTTTAGCAAAGTTATTAAGCTGCAGCTTTTCTGCTCGGGTTTGGCTGCTGGGTGCTATCCGGGACTTCTGTTTCATCAGGACCAAAACGTTTTTTTTTTTTTTTTTTCCTTCTGGAGGGGATTTATTCTGAAAGAATTACTTATTTTTTGCAAATTCTCTTCTATTGTCCTGCAATTCCTCACTTGTGATGTTGTCAGTAACAGTGAAACCTGACCTAAAGGTAGTATTTTACCTATTAATGGGAATATTAATAGGTAATTATTTTTTTTTATCTTAAGAAGTACAAAATTTGTCAAAAACTTGTGCCTTGAGGGGCAGCGTGTTTTGTTACAAAAGTCTGTGACAGTGATTGATGTTGCTCCATAAAGGTGAAGGCAACAGTCAATATGCAGCAGCACACACCTTTGATGGAAACACTACTTATTCATTGCACTCTTTAAAACACCTGACCAATATCAAGAAGCTCAACTCTGCTGGGTATCTACAGAGGCTGGTAGCCCTTATTTTTGCTGAATAACTCAATTTCACTGCCCACAGTATGATGGGGTATCATACAACAACCCGTGACAGCAGGGGATAGGACCTATTGCAATTTAGTTGGATGTTAATGAAAGCAACATTTAAATACTGTTGACCAATGGCCATATCACGGAGAAATGCTATATATAACGTAGCACTTTATGACACAACTCAACCCAAAGGGCCCATAATGCTCAGCCTCCTCCCAGCTACAGAGACCTGTGCAGGAGAACAGTCTGACGATGGATCAGCAAGGCAGAATAAAAGAGAGTTACTTTTTGAACATTAATCAAAAGGAAGTGTAATATTTATTTGGCTTTTGTACCTCTCAGAGTGCTGTAGGAACGCTGAGTCAGCATTCCTAACCCTCTTCCACAAATTGGAACAAAGAGGGATAGCTGTTGGCATAATCATAAATTAGAAAAATGTCCTCTCTCCAGTTTCCCTAAGTGTGTTCACAGCTCTGGGAAGATAGGTTTGAGTCCATGAAATACACATTTGAGAAATTAATACAAGCTTTTTTTTTTTAAAAAGAACAGTATTGATAGTCCACCGTTGGTCCAGACTTTGCTATGAAGCAGCTGGAAACTATTCTGAGCTAATGCAGTTATAAAATGTCATGCCTTTTGTTATATCCTTCTAGGTTTTCTCCAGTTCTGCTGATGTTGTGTTAGAGCATTCTTCTGCTGTATTTTCATCTTTCAGGCTTTTAGAGGCCCAGTATGAAAATAATTTGGCTGCTAATATAGAGTTTCTTTTCTGAGTTTGGTTACCCCTGGTCTGGACCACTTTGTTGACAACCGTGAGGATGGAGTTCCCTTCTCTTTAACTTGCCTGCTATTTCCCTTGCATAAAGCAAATTATAATTAAATTATACTTAGCAGAATGAATCTGTAGGTGGAATTCCCTAGTGCCTAATAGAGAACAGAAATAATGTGAGCCCATTGATCTGAGAAAGAACATTCTGGGAAGTACATGTTATGAATGAATTTGCAACACAATATGAAGGCTTGATGATTTACTCTGGATGGAGGCAGGTCACGTACCACAAATGGATGTGGTCATAGTCAGGTTATTTAATAGCTTTCATGCTGCTCTTAAAAGACTGAGGCAAAGAGCAGATTTCATCTCCAGTTCTTTGCAAAGATTTTGATGCAAGGAAATTGAGTGGAATGCATTCCCTCTGACACGTTATTCCTCCACTCAAAAAGTAAACTTATTACTTTGGAAAATAGCTTTTTAAGAACAACATAGTTTGAAAAAGAACTGTTCTGGTACAGGCAAGCCAATCTGCTGAGAATATTGCCATATAGTAACATTCAGGACTTCAATAGGATGCAATTCCACTGCTGCTGGTCAAGCAACATTTGGGAAAAAAAAAAAAAAAAACAAACAACCTGCTTATACCTTTTTTATAGCAGGTGATATTGAAGGGGAACCTTTTAAAAAATAAAATTTCTACCACTCATTCTTACATTTTCTGAGCAAAATGGAATGCAGTGGATATAAGCTTTGATCATGACATTAAAGAACAAGAGAAAAATACTAGTCTATGCATGTATTAAGGGTTATGTGACAATTTTTCACTAGATAAATCATAGTTTTGTAAAGAACAAGATGCATTTTTCATAACCTGGAAGATACTTGGGGGGTTTTAGAGGAAAATGTATCAGCATATCAAGTAGGAGCAAATACAGAAGAGGGCAGCCTGTCAAATGAAGCAAGACAGAACTCTATTATGTCAAACATCTAAAATCTCTGCTATATCTGACATAGTGAAGAATATGATTGAACTTTTCTGATTGACCTTTTTCTCATTGAAGTTGAAAGACCTTTTTAAGTACAAAAGGCATACTTGATGAAATTCATGGAAAGCAGCCAACCTACTATTTAATATTCCACATGACTGGATGATATTACTGATGGATAATCTGCAATTTGTTGGGATATAGCAAGGAAGCCCATGCATACTTTTCCACTTATATATACAATTCACTGAGCAAATTAGTCTTTTCTTATTATTTTTCTACTAGATAGAAGAACCAATAGAAATTAAGAGGCATAACATGAGGGATATTTTTTTCTGTGGAGTTAAGTTTCTGTTTTCTAGATTTTGAAAATTGGTCACTAATGTAAACATGTAAAAACTGATATAAAAATATGATGGGAGACAACTGTGAACCAAGTCGACATCCTGAAGGATTCAGAACAGCATCTTCAAAATAGAAACATGGTAAATAACGTCTCTAAAACATAATCATGGGATACCTTAGAGTATTCTGAATACCTTTCTGAAATAAATTTACAAATAAAGAGAAACTCATCAATCTTATCATTTTCTTAAGAAGAAAGAATTTACAGCATACTTCCATTAGATGCTGTAGAGAATTTTGGACGCAACAAGTCATAGGAAAACCTTTGTGCTTCAAATCAATACAAAACTAGTTTTCTTCTCTTGGGGCTGCAAGATCACATTAGTGTTAATTTTCATTGAACATTTGTTTGAAAGGGTCTTATGCTATTGTCCTCTGCAGCTTATGCTGCTGTGGTCTGCTCATTAGCTCTTTCATTATTTTTATTAAAATATAAGCAAACAAAAAATGCTACTTTAATACAACCCCACAGTTCTAACTTGTCTTTGACATTTTTACTGTGTACAAATTTCCCTGTATCATAAAATTACAACTTCATTTGTCTGTTTGGTTTTCAAGATGTGAAAGCACCTCTAAGCTGCTTTTTGTGGCACATTTCTGCCTTATTGGCAGTAGCAGATTTTATGACTATTGTATTGCAAGCGATGCTGCAGTGACACACAACTTTATAAGGGCACCACGTCCTCACCAACTTGCAAAGCCTGATGAATATTTTCACACCGACTTCGTAACTGAGTCACAACCTTTGTGAATTGCCTGAGGGAACAAGCAATTCAAAGGAAGAGCCATTTAGAGAAATCTTTCCAGGCTCCTGTGTGCTGTTCACTGGTTAACAAGGGTCTTTTTGTAATCACAGTAAAATGCTGATTTCTAAAAGTGGGAAGGGATCATTCTGTATATGCCATGATCTTATTGTCTTACTTAACCATATGTTGTTGGGCAGTAGCAGAGGCAGAATAACTAGGCAAGAGAGCTTATATCCCTCCTTAGGTAGCTAGAGGTAAAATTATTTGACTAATATGCATTAATTGGATATATGGATGATCTGCTTTTCACACAGTTCAGAAGAGGGCAGGCAAGACCTTATGAACAACCACCTCAGACATCCCTAACAAAGATCTTTGGGAAAAGTTGTTTAGGAGAGTAAGGGAGGATCAGGGATGTGGTCAGTAATATTTTTGAAACTTCCAAGAGCAAGTTATGAGAGTTCTCTCAGTTTCAGTCCTGCATCTCTTTTGCCATCCTCTAGAATTACACAAGTGTAATTTAGATTAGACTGGAAATGTGGAAACAGTCCCGTCACTGGGCACCACTGAAAAAAGCCTGGCCCCATCCTCCTGACACCCACCCCTGAAGTATTTATAGGTGTTGATCAGATCCCCTCTCTGCCTTCTCTTCTCCAGACTTAAAGGACCCAAGTCCCTCAGCCTTTCCTCACCAGAGAGATGCTCCAGGCCCCTCATCATCTTTGTGGCCCTCTGCTGCACCCTTTCCAGCAGTTGCCTATCCTTCTTGAACTGGGGAACCAGAATTGGACGCAATACTCCAGATGGTGTCTCACCAGGGAAGAGCAGGGGGGTAGGATGACCTCCCTCAACCTGATGACCACATTCTTCTTGATGCACTCCAGGCCACAAGGGCCCATTGCTGGCCCAAGGTCACCCTGTTGTCCACCAGGATTCACAGGTTTTTTTCCCCAGAGCTGCTCTCTAGCAGGTCACCCCCAACCAAAGGAGTTGCAAGGAAGAACCACAAAAAGGGATCACTCCAGCAAGACTGCCACCCCAGTTTCCAGTGGGCAGCTCCCCAGACAGAGTAGAAGGCCTGATCTTACTTCCGATCCTCTTGAAGGAACTTCTAAGTCTTATCTGCAAGAAGTGAGTAATGGATACTATGACCAGGATTAGAGAGGCCCTGCCTCCAGCTGTGTGGGTTTATTGGACAGTTTTATTGGACAGCCTGGCGCATCAGATCCACAGGAGCATAAGATTCTAGTGGACATGGGCACACAGTTTACCCCAATACCATCAAGCTATAGAGAGACAGAACCCATTTGTACTTCTGGAGTGACAGGGGGATCCCAAGAGTTGACTGTACTGGAAGCTTAAGTGAGTCTAACTGGGAATGAGTGGCAAAAGCATCCCATTTTGACTGGCCCAGATGCTCCATGCATCCTTGGTATAGATTATCTCAGGAGAGGGTATTTAAAGGACCCAAAAGGGTATCGGTGGGCTTTTGGCATAGCTGCCTTGGAGATGAAGTTAAACAGTTGTCTACCTTGCCTGGTCTCTTGGAAGACCCTTCTCTTGGGGGGTTGTTGAGGGTTGAAGAACAGGTGCCAATCACTACCACAACAGTGCATTGGCAGCAATATTGAACCAACTGAGACTCTCTAATTCCCATCCATAAGTTGATTCATCAACTAGAGATTCAAGGAGTGATCAGCAAGTCCTGCTCACCCTTTAACAGTTCCACATGGCCAGTGCAGAAATCTAAGTGACAGTGGATGCTAACTGTGGACTACCATGGTCTGGCTGAAGTCACCTCACTGCTTAGTGCTGCCATGTCAGACGTGCTAGAACATCAATACAAACTGGAGTCCAAGGTGGCCAAGTGGTATGCACAACTGATACTGCTAATGCGTTCCTCTCAATCCCCCGGGCAGCAGTGTGCAGCCCCTGGGGGCTTTCACTTGAAAAGGGTGTCCAGTGCACCTGGAATCAATTGCCCTAGGGGTGGAAACACAGCCCCACCATTTGTCATGNNTTGTCATGGGCTGATCCAGAATGCACTGGAACAGGGTGAAGTTCTGAAACACCTGCAGTACATTGACGACATCATGGTATGCGGCAACACAGCAGGAGAAGTTTTGGAGAAGGGGTATAAAATAGTTGTCATCCTTCTGAAAGCTGGTTGTGCCATAAAATGAAGTAAAGTAAAGGAACCTGCACAGAAGACCCAGTTTTTAGGAATAAAATATCAGGATGGATGCTGTCAGATCCCAATGGAATAGCAGCTATGTCTCCACCAACAAGTGGAAAGGAAGCTCAAACTTTCTCAGGCATTGTGTATTTTTTGGAGGATGCATTTCCCAGATTACACTCTGATTGTGAGCGCTCTGTATCAAGTGACCCAGAAGAAGAATGGTTTTAAATGGGGTCCTGAGCAACAACAAGCTTTTGAACAAATTAAACAGGAAATAGTCCTGTTTAATTTGCAGTAGCTCTGGGGACAGTCTGTGCAGGACAAGATGTTAAAAATGTGTTCTACACCACAGCTGGGGAAAACCATTGCCAGCTCCTACCTGGAGCCTCTGGCAGAAAGCCCCAGGGGAGACACGTGGTCGACCCCGAGGCTTTTGGAGTCAGGGATACAGAGGATCTGAAGCCCACTACGCTCCAACAGAAAAGGAGACACTGGCAGCGTATGAAGGGCTTCAAGCTACTTCTCCCCCCAAGAGGTGGCAGGGGGAGGGAGCAGGAAGTCACAGCTTGGAAGCAGGCTGGGGGGTCCCGGGTCATAATCAGGCTTGTATATTCCTCTCTCGGTGTTATTGTTGTTTTCTTGTTCCCTTTGCTGTTCTGTTAAACCACCTTTGCCCCAACCCACGAGTTTTGCCTTTTTCTTCCAATTCTCCCCTCATGGCTGGGGGGCGAAGCATCGTGGCTGCGTGGTTCTTTGTTGCCATCTGAGTCTAAACCACAACAGCCACCACTACCACCAATTCCTGCACGGAGTGACCTCACGGAGTGACCTCACGCTGATTTAAGGCTGCCTATGGCAATAGTAAGATGTTTTGTGTCGTGTCTGCAGAACACCCTGGCTGCTCCTTAGCAAATGACCACTCGCATTCACAGTGGTCACGGCCACTAGGGTCAGGATAGTTTCTTCCCAGATTTGGTAAATCCCATGTGTAGGCAAAGAAAGTATACAGGTGCCATCACCTGTCTAAACAAATATTGAATTCCACTGAACTGAGAAATAAGTTCTGTATTTTTATTGGAATAAAGGATGATGGATGATCAAAGCAGAGGCATCTAACAGGCAGGTATATGTCAAAGCAGAAGCCTTTAATACAAGAAAAATAGCACCCTATGCTCAAGTTCATGGTAGTTCATTCTTTGTGAAGGACCAACACTATTATTCCCAGGGTTAGAACATGCTTTCCCAACCCAAACTTATGGGGAGCTTCTCTCCTTTGATGTCACTGCCTATTTTTATTTTATGATTACCCCATAAAAATGTTCAGCCCCTAGGCAGGAGGAGGGTAGGGAGCCAAGAGAGGGACTGAAGAGCAGTCAGACTGGGAAACAGGTGGAGCAAGTTTGCTGAGTGAACATTTGTTTCACACCAGTCCTGCTGATGCTTGCCAGGAACAGCAGGACAGTCTCTCCCAGGGCAGCCATTGCCTGCAGCAAAAGGACTGAGTCCCAGGGAGCTTTGCTGGCAGGTTGGCATCAAGGGCAGGTATTACAAATTCTGTCAGGTTACAAATATTGATTTCTTAGGTAATGAAAAAAAAAAAAACTAGGGAGAGATCTTTACAGATATTTCTTACCTATATCCTCACCTTCTTCCCTCCTTCAACTGCAGAAGCAAGGTTCATTTTTCCTTAATGCATTGGATAGTGGGGTTTGAAATCTGCAGGTGGAAGGCACAGTGCTCTTATTATTACTTACTGTTATAAAAGACAACACAGGTATTGCCATCAGTGAATCTGTCTCTCAGAGTTAGGTTTGAAATTTGCAGTCCTCAGCTATCTGGGTAGGCTTAAGAAATAACTTCTGTTATTTGTAATACATGAAGCAATAAATGGCTACTGAGAATGATTAATAGCCAAAGTGAAGCTCAGACATTTAATCGATCTCAAAAGCCATTTACTGCAAGTATATGAAAGCAATAGAGATTATTGCTATTATACAACAAACCATAAAATCAGAAAGGAGAAAAAGGTATCTTTCTCTTCTTGTGGATGCTGAGAAAATGCTCTGCACTTTCCCTCTGTGCTGGATTTTCCATCTGAAGCACACACTGGAAGCACAAGTGAGATCAATAACATCACAGACACAGCTTTAAATACTGATTAAATGATCAAGGATGGATACTGTTTGAGAATAAGCTGAAAAATTGTTCAGAGAAGCAGCTGGTGCAGAACAGAAGTGACTGGACTGGGCAATGAGGGTTTTGTGTGCAGCTACATTTGAATTTTCCTGTCTGAAATTCTCTGCTTGTTATATAACTTCTCTTGATTAATTGAGCCCAAGTGCCAGGTTGTCGTCTGCAGCTGAGGTGTGCCTGGCACAGCCCCGGGGAACTGGCACACCAGAGTGCTGCTGGGCTTTACTTTGTTCTGCCCCAAGCCTAGGACAGAACAAGCCATATAAATACTTCATGGGTTGGATGTTCCTGTGCACCTGAAGGCTCTGATTCATACCAAAACAAATGTCCAGCAGTTTGGCTTCACGCTGGTCAGAGCAGTCCCAAGGAGGAATAGAAGCCATTCCACTGGTCCTGTGCCACCTGGAGAAGTACTTACATCTGGGGAACCTGGAGGGGACCAAGTGCAGCAGAACCATTGGAGATATTCAATGTAAGTGAATCTGGTCTTGCATTTTTAGGGCTCAAGTGGAAAAGGCCTTGTGGGGTTATTCAGAGATAAGACATGATTATGACCTGCTTATTCCATGTGGTAGTAAGGAATGCCCAGGATTAGGGAAGGCTAATTATGAAAGCTTGGATGCAGGTGATTTCTTTTTTGTTTTTCCTGGCTATGGTCCTATAAATAATAATGTTTTATTTCAAGAAGCTGAACTGAAAATTGGGTTGTAGTGCCTCTCAGATAGGAGTAGCTGACTTCTCTCTGCCTCTTGGCAGGGGTGCCCATGGAGACAACAATTCAGAGACCAAAACTCAGCAATTTATCTCTCCTCCTGGCTCATTAAACACTATTTTGAGCTCCACTAACATATAGCTAATGACCATGTCTTTAGGAGTCACTGATATCAGTTACCTTTTCCCCAAAATTAGTTATAAAAAAGACAGGGAAGTCTAAAAAACTGCAGTCCTATAACCAGACAGCAGCTCAATTCTTCAGACCCTGTATTATTGGACCTCACCATGTATGGGGGGTTATTTTCTCCCTTCTGCTGATGAGTTCTTTCAGTAAGGCTTTTCTCTCCTCCTGCTGGTCTGCATTTGCAGGGTACAAGATTCAGTCTTAACTAAGTTTTCCAGTTGTATTTATAAGTTTTATGGCTAGATTCTGGGCATTGACTGCTCAAAAGAGCATCTCCCAGTATAGAGGAGTCCCAGTGGCACACTAAATAGATATTACAAATGCATCCATCAGCAAATTATCTAGGCAGCAATTATAAAATTGAGACTTGGGCTGTGCAAATAATTGATTTTTTTCACTGCAGTAGCTGAAATGAGAAATTAATTCAAGGCAACTGGAAATAAAAGTGTTGAGGAGTTTTCTCAGAAAGGGCACTCACCTGTGTGTCACACCAGGGTTCAGACTCAAAGCGTGCCTGCATAAAGCACTGCTTCTTCCATCTCCCAGAAAAGCAGCCTATTCACAGCATTTTCTAGCTGTCGTGGCAGAGGTCAACCTTAGCAAGTGACTTTTTCCTCTATAGCTGTGACTATCATGTGAAAAATACAAATCTCTCTGGAACTATTTTGGAAATTAAATCTGCATTTTTAATAGCTTCACTGTGGCTCCCACTGTATTTTCAACAAACATTTTCTGATACCCTGTACGAAATTTGCCTCAGTTTGTATGTAAAAACACCTCTGCTCTTCACCTCTTGCAAGGTGAAATGACTTCATGGGATGATCTGTACCTTTGGAAGTTCTTTCAACTATCTTTGTTACTGATTGAAGGGCTTGGCAGAAAGGCTTGAGTTCAGCATTGTGATCTGAAATTGATTGTGATCAGACTTACTCTAATCAGCTCTGGCACACAGTAACAATATAGGGCCCTCTGCCAAGAACAGCCTGATCTCAGCTACTGACTGCTTCACAGTGGAGTGCTGCAGCCCTTGGGCTGCCATGGAGAACCCTTGTTTTCCCAGGGTAAGAATGGGGAACAGGTTGCTGGATTAGCAATGTTCTTATTTTGAAGGGCCCGTAAGGAATACGGAGAGCAGCAGCTGGTATGGTCCCGGGAGATTTGGGTTGGTTTGTCTTGCACAGGTTGAATTTCTGAATACCTTTCCGGTTCGGTGTCAAGAAGAAAGAACTGCAGTGACCCAAGTATGAAACGGAGTAGCTAAATCCTAATTGGAGACAGAAAGTCACAACTCACAGTAAATCAACAAGATTGTATTGTAAATATTGTATATTACTTCTGTGGATAAGCAATATGCATGTAATCCATGTTCTAGTTTATGTTTTATTGAGAAATGTTCCCAGGATAACCATGGTCATGTCTCTGGGGAAAGGAAATAATACAAAGACAATAATGGATTTTTGTCTCAGCTGTTGGGGACACCAGGTGATTGGTTTGGAGACATGAGGCCTTCAGTATGGACTCTTCCTGCTGAGTCATTAACTTCAAGAAGGATTTAAACAATACAGTTTGATCCCTTGCCCCATGAGTGGGAGAATACTTTGTCTTGGTGGTGTTTTTCTTTGCATTATGAACAGCTCATGGTGATCTCATGAATCTCTGAAGAGGAAAGCGTAAGGAAATAGCCGAACGTCAGAAATATAAGCAATCTCAGGGTTAGAATTCTGCCTGCACACAGTTAATTTTTATGTTTCTTTAATATAAATTTAAAATTTAGTTAATTATTATGAGGGGTTTCTGTGAAAGATGGCTAGTACTACCCTGCAGCTCATTTTCAGTGTGAAACAGCCATAGGCACCATGTTAGAATTTACTATGCACATTATCTTTTAAAATGATCTTCTGCACAACTTTTTCTAGTGTTTCCAGATTTAATTCACTAAAGTGAATTAAAAGAGCAGTGGTACCAATAGGTACTATAAAGACAATATTATCATGTCAGGACAATGTTATAATGTCAACACTAAAGCAGTTTAGAATCAATTCGTAGATGCTTTGCAATTATGGTGTAAATTTGGCTCTCCAGGTTTATGGCTTAAATTTCCAGTTGATATAAGCCTCCCCAGTAATACTGGAAGTGATTTATTTTCACAGAGCCTCGTTTTACCGTGTGAAACAAGCAAAGTGATCTATCTCCACCTTGCAATACAAGCCGATTGTTGGAATACCTGGGATGTAAAAAGACACTGATGTAAAGGAAGTCACATAACACTCCAGACTTAAAATAGAAAGAATCCCATTTTCAGTCTCTTTGTATATATATATGTCTGAATATATATTTCAGGATAAATACTGCCAGTGGCAAACCTAATAAGCTAATTGAATTAATGAGACAATGACTCAAAAATTCCCAAATACCAGACATAGCATTGGACTGATTTTGGACTCATAGCTGCTCTAGTCCTAATTTTACAGTGGTGAAAAGAAAGACACATTTGCATATTACTAAGTTATTTTCCTACTTGTATACAGATATAAACAATTATGGTCTTTGATCTTGTATCTCAATGAGCTCTCCTCAAAGGAAATTATGCCATGAGAGTTTTGCTATTGACTTCAGTTCAGGCCAAAATACATCATTACTTCCGCTGTCTTTCCCTGCATTTCAGCTGGTACAGGAAGGTAATATCCAATTGCAACAGCATAGGATATTTAAAGAACAAGAAAGAAAGTGGAGATGCCTAGATGCAAAGCACATTACCCTAACGTAGCTCCTGATGGGAGGCATCTAGTAGAGTTTGTGTAGAAAGAATACGGGAATTGGAGATGCAGCTGTAGTTCAGAAGAAAACGTATTAGATGATTGAAAGATGTCCTAAAGAGAAAGGTGAAGAACCCTTTAATAGTCTTTCATATGAGGACAAATGAAAGTACTTTTCAAAGAATCACGGAATTGTCAGAGGTGGAAGGGCTTTAGATAACAGACGTGTGAGAAGATTATGAAAATAAAAAAAAAAAAGCTCACACCTCCACAAAGAAATACACCAAGAAGGCAGACAGAAGAGGATACTATTGAAAAGATCAGATCTCCAAAGCACCTGAGGAAATTATGAACTTTAGGTTTATCAGTATTATAAAGACAACAAAAGTGTAGCGTAGTAGAAAAGCAATCATGACTAGAGCACAGGTTTAAGAAAAAGCACTGTTTGGAAAAGATGAAAACAAAGTCAAAGGCAACAGAACAGTCTGTACACGTAATATGGTAATCTGTAAAGAAATAAGAACTGAGATTAAAAGAGAAAAGGCAATGTTGGGGTAAAAGTGAGTAAGTAGCTGGAAATCAGATGATTCCTAACCTGTTCCTGTCCTAGTTTGATGTTTGGAGTTTGATATTTCTATGAAAAGAGTGATGTAACAGGTGCCTATAATGATGAACAACTCTGCTTGATGATTCTGAAGTTTACATTTCTACCATTCAACCCCATGAAAAGGGAAGGCCTCTGTATGGTTTTGCCATACAATAAGCATTCTATACATAGAGTTTTCTGATCCTCTTTAGAAATACAAAGCTAACGCACCCCTATTGCTTTGTAAGATCCTGAAGTACCTGGAATACAAACTAACCTGCCACTTCAGGCAAGCAGATTTATGTCTCATATGATTTATAGCAGCAATGGGGCTGATTTCAAAATTGCAGTATCTTTACCTTTGAATTCTTTCAGGTTTTTCAGTAGCAGCAACACATCATTTGCTTTTTTATTACAATGCTTTCTCTGCCACAAAGGCAGCAGCAGTTGGCAACTGGCAGAAAGCTTTTCTCTGTTTTGAAATATGTACAACTGCTAAAGGAAGAACAGTCATTTCATAAAGTGTAAAAGTGTTAAAGCCCATGGCATTAAAGCAATCTCTGATTAACAAAACCCAAACAATTGAAAAGGATATGTCATACACACATAAAAACCAATTCTTTATACTGCAATCCTTCAGTTCCCTCAGTTCACCCAAACTAAATTAAAATGAGAGCCTTCAGGCAAACTGCCTTTATATGAAAACTCTTAAAAGGAGAATATACAATCTAATTGTAGTGTAACAAATGTGTACCTTTCATCTACAAGGTTGGTACTCCAAAATTTTAATAGTCAATTATGATTATACAGTCTATTAAAAGGAATAACCAGAAAATATAAAAGGGAAGACTTACAAAAGAACATGAAAGACAACTCCAGTGGCACAAAGTGGCGTAACAGCAGTACCCCATACGATTTCCTTTCTCCTATAGCTTGACTGTAGATTATGTTGCAGAGGCACTGTAATGCCCACCAATACTCTATAAAATCCTCTTAAGAAGTTTTAGAATCATAGAAGCGTTTGAGTTGGAAGGGACCTTAAAGATCATTGAGTTTCAACCCCTTCCAACACTTCCTCATAGAGTCCCTCCCCGGCTCTCCTGTAGCTCCTTCAGGTATTGAACGGCTGCTATAAGGTCTCCCCAGAGCCTTCTCTTCTCCAGGCTGAACTACCCCAGCTCTCTCAGCCTGTCTTCACAGCAGAGGTGCTCCAGCCCTCTAATCATCTTCCTGGCCCTCTGCTGGACCCATTCCAACAGGTCCATGTCCTTCCTGTGCTGAGGACTCCAAAGCTGGACAGAGTGGGGTCTCATAAGTGCAAAGCGGAGGGGTAGAATCACCTCCTGAGACCTGCTGACCACACATCTCTTGATGCAGCCCAGGACACAGTTGTCTCTCTGGGCTGCCAGCATGCACTGCCAGCTCATGTTGAGCTTCTCATCCACCAACACCCCCAAGTCCTTCTCCTCAGGGCTGCTCTCCAGCCATTCTCTGCCCAACCTGTGTTTGTGTCTGGAATTGCCACGTCCCAGGTGCAGGACCCTGCATTTGGCTTGGTTGAACTTCATGCAATTTCCACAAGCCCACCTCTTCAGCCTGTCCAGGGCCCTCTGGATAGCATCCCTTCCCTCCAGTGTGCGCCACCAAGCTTGGTGTCATCAGCAAATTTGCTGAGGTGCAACTCTATCCCACTGTTTACAAGACAAGGGGCAATGGTTTTAAATTGGAAGAGGGGAGATTTAGATTAGACACCAGAAAGAAATTATTTCCTATGAGGCTGGATGGAGGACTGGAATAGGTTGCCCAGGGAAGTCGTGGATGCCCCATCCCTGGAGGTGTTCAAGGCCAGGCTGGATGGGGCTTTGAGCAACCTGTTCGAGTGGGGAGGTGTCCCTGATCATGGCAGGGAGGTTGGAACTCAATGATGTTTTAGGTCCCTTCCAACTCAAATGATTGCTGATGAGCTCCACACATTCCAGCTGGTCCTTGACATAGAGGACAACACCCCCAACCCTTCTGCCTATCCTGTCCTTCATGAAGAGTCTGTGACCCTCTGTTCCAAGAGTCATAAAAGCCATCCCACCACGTCTGGGTAATGTCAATAAGGTCATAGCCCTGGAGGTGTGTGCACATCTCTAGCTCCTCTTGCTTGTTGCCCATGCTGCATGCATTTGTGTAAAGGCACTTCAGCTGGGCACTTAATGGGGCTGACTTACTGGCTGGAATGGCTCCCTTACCTTCATGTTACTCTTCAGGTGACCTTCCTTTGTGGTGTTTCGTCTGTGATTCCCGTATTCCCTTAATATCAAACCTGTCCTTGAGGCTCCTGAGGCAATCACCCCCCTTTCCCTTCACATCTAGTTTAAAGACCTGTCTATCAACCCCACCATCTCTTGAGCCAGAACAGTCTTTCCCTTCTGAAAGAGGCATCTTCCATTACCTGCTAACAAGCCTGATGCCGTATGGTCCAACCCACTATCAAAGTATCCAAAGTTACGGTGTTGACACCAACCACGGAGCCATGCATTGATTGATTTGATCCATCTGCTCCTCTTGGCATTGTGGCCTGCCACTGGAGAGAGTGATGAAAAAATCACCTGGATCCCAGAATCCTTTATCAAGCCTCCCAACTCCCTGAAGTCTCTCTTTATAGCTTCTGAGCTTCGAATTGCTGTCTCCTCTGCACCTACGTGGAATATCAGTAGCGGGTAATAATCTGAGGACCATACTAAACCAGGAAGTTTCCTGGTGACGTCCTTCACCTGGGCTCCAGGAAGGCACCCTTTGAGGAGGGTCCACCCGGCATATTGGGCCCTCTGTCCCCCTCAGGAAAGAGATCCCAACAACTATAACCCTTCTCATTTTCTTAGAGGGTGTGGTGTTGATGTGGGGTCTGTGCTTTTTTGGCCTAGGAGGCATCTGTGTTGTAGGATGCTCCTTACCTACTTCCTTGCTCCATTCTGAAGCAGGGCCTCATACCTATTCCTCAGAGGTCCTTGACATGACAAGGTGGGTAAGGTGCTAACTTTCTTAAGCAATATTGTGAAAAAGAAACAACAGAAAATAGGACTGCAGGCAAACTGACAGCATCCTCTAAATGTGTTTTTTTTTTCTAATACTGAGCTGTGTAGTGCTGCATGTCCTCCAACAACTTCCATGGGCCAAGATTAATTGCAGATGTTAATAAGAATGAATACTCTGGTGTGAGAATTGCTATAGGCATGTATCAAACAAGTTACAACACCTTTTCTGACAGTTTCCTCAACCGTGAGACCAACGAGGAAAGCAAAACAGCAGAATTACTGATGAGAGCAGAGCTTTAG
Organism: Scolopax mira; assembly: GCA_004320125.1. Classification (NCBI taxonomy): domain Eukaryota; kingdom Metazoa; phylum Chordata; class Aves; order Charadriiformes; family Scolopacidae; genus Scolopax; species Scolopax mira. The sequence goes on from BJBW01001143.1 coordinate 60,648, forward strand.
TAGAGCAATTTTTCTGGAAAAATCTAACAAACCATATCAGTTCCAGTGACTGTTCTGTCCTGCTTATCAAGGCACTTGTGATAAGTCAGCTGCAAGTTTTCGTTTACCGAGGAATCCTGTGTTTATTTCATTTTGTAGATTTCAGCAGAGCAAGGGAGTTAACCAGAGCGACTGGGAAATAGGTCTCCAGCATCTCAAATCACTTGGATACAGTCACTGACTATGGCAAAATCTACCCAAACCTCGATTCAAGGGCCAAATAAAGCAGGTGTCTGAGCCTGAGCCCTCGGCCCTTCACGGGAAATGCCCTATCGCTCCATCACTGATCACTTTCAGCAAGTTAATTTCTCTTACACAACAAAAAATACTGATCCTTTCCAAACCAGCCTGTGAATTTCCACGCAGCACCCATAGGTTTGACTTAAACTATCATTTTACAGAAATGTTGATGAATACTAAAGTGGTGATTGCAATGGAGTGCTTATTTAAAATGTATTTATGGATGAGTGCAGATCTTAGACCCCATTTACACACTAGAGATATTGTGTCTTTTTCTTTACAGTGCACTCATGACTCCAACTTCTGAGGGTCCAGAATTTAAGGCTCTTCTTGGGTAGATTGTGCTGCCTGAGGAAAATATTTTGCCAAATATGTTGGTGAAATACATTTTAAGAAACATTTCATAACCAAAACAGTGCTGTTATTGGAGTTACATTGGACTTTATTTTCAGAAGCACCAGGCACTCACTGGTTCCCGTGCTTTAATATTTGCTCACAGTTCAAAGCCTGAGTTACCCAGTGACAAGTATATATAGACTAGAAACATTTGTAATCATGAACAACATTTTATTAACAACAGTTTACTTCAAAATGTGAGTAAGAAGACAGCATACGTATGAAAGATTCTGTCTGGGTTTGGGTTTTTTCTCAGTAGCATGTTGTAACTGTGGAATGTATCCAAGTCATGGTTAATTAGCAGGAATCGGGAGAACTGCTGCAGGATGACTTTTACAGGGCATTTAATCAAAGTATCTTTGTTTGCTTCACAGTGCTTGTTAATGTATATTTTAATGCAGCATTAATCTTTTCCAAAGAGTACTATGTACAACTTAGAATGTAAAACTCTTGCCTTGCTTGATGTACTGTGCACACATTAATTCATTAACATACTCCATTTTGACACAGAACTACAGGAATACCGGAAAGCAGAATAATGAAAATGGCACTATTATTTTCCAAGCACCCATGGTCATGAAGTTTAACTACAGGAGAAATCAAGTCTGGTCTGTCCCTCCACCATGCTGGTTACCACAGAGATGGGGAGGTTTTGATACAGCCCCAATTACAGTGAAATCGGGAGGCCTCTGCCCAGGGGTGGGCACGGGGGGCACAGGCACCGAGCGCCCCCTCCCCTGCCCGGGCAGAGCAAGGGGAATGGTGACGGGCAGTTTGCAGGGCACAGCTTCCAGTGGGGTTTCCTTAAAACCAAAGCGCGCGGTTTTCTTTTGAAGAAATCCTTGATCTTGAACCTTCAATCTCAAAGAGAGTCTCAATGAAGTTATTCCAGGCAACCTAAGCCCTGTGCAAAAATGGGCCAGGGCTCAGGAAAAGCCAGATTGGTTTCGCTTGTGCTTCTTATGGTTTGCCCTGCCTCGGGAGTTACGGCCGTGACCATGGGAAATAGCGTGGTCACCTGCCCAATTTTGAACGCCGGGGTTTAAAATAAGTCCGAGGCTTTGGAGAGGCGACACAGGTGGCGCCCGGCCAGGCCGGGCGGGGTTGGGGCCAGGCCGCGGAGCCCCTCACGGGAACGGCTGGGCGGCGGGAGCGGCTCTCCGCCCACACCGACTGTCAGCACCGCGGGCGCCGGGCAACGCCGCCGGCCCTGCCGCTCGCCCCGCGCTAGCCCTCCCTCCCGCCGACCCCGTCCGCCCGGAGACCGCAGCTGGCAGTGGCGGCGGGCGCGACCCTCAGAGCCCACCGCCTCCTTGCCGGCAGTTTCACCGTGACCGGGGAAGAGGGGAGCGGGGGCACTTCGGGATTCGCCACCGGCCCCCGGTGACTCTCCGGGGCGAGGCGGGCGGCGGGGGCGGGCGCCGCCGCAGGAGAGTGGGAGCCGCCGCAGAGGCGGCGGCGGGCCGCGTTTCCATGGTAACGCTGCCCCAGCCGAGGCCTTAAGCGGGCGGAGGCGGGGCGCCGGGCGAGGCAAGGGGTGCCTGGCGGCCGGGCCCCACCGGGAGGGGAAAGGGTTAAAGCGGGGTGGGCGAGCGGGCCCGGTGCCGTGGGGATGAGCTGCGGCGGGGGCTGAGGCCGAGCTGCAGGAGCGTCGGGCAGCCTGCAGAGGTGAAGCCTGTGCTCCCTCGCCGGGCGGAATGGAGGCTGTCAGCGCCACAGAGGACGTGTTTTATGAGGAGGAGGAGGAGGCGGAGGCGAACTGCTACGACTTCCAGCCTCTGCCGACGCTGCTGGAGGATGAGGTGAGTGAGGCAGGTGCGGGGTCGGAGCCGCCGCCGCCGCCCTTGCGCTCACCTGTGGCCAGGCGGTCTCAGGGGCGGCCCGCGGGACCCCCTCGGCGTCCCCTCCTGCCCGCCCTGCGGGGTAGCCCCGGCCGCGGCTCGGGGGCTCATCCGGGCCGCCTCGGCATAACCGCTCCCTTGCCGTTTGCTCACCGCGGGCCCTGGCTCTCTCCCGCCCGGTGATCCCAGCTGCTGAGCTGGGCCGAGCCCGTCCCTCTGCGCTCTCTCCGGCCCGCCCGGAGCCCTGCGGCAGCCGGGGGTCAGCGCGGCAGCCGGGGGTCAGTACGTGCCCTTCTTGCACCCGATAGAGAGACTTTCCTGGCAGAAGTTTCCAATGGCTGCCAACCACATTTTTGTACAACCTGTACCATGTGTAAAAAGGCCTTTGTCACTCTGGGAAATAAATAATAAAATTAAAAAAAAAAAAAACAAACAACAAAAAAACCCAACCAACCCACAATGTAATCTGTTCAGCTGTTATTGCTAAATAATTGCTTTGTTATTGCTAAATCTGTAGCTAGACCCCAGTTCTGCCATTGCGTTTCTCTGGATTTGTACTTGATTTTGCACTTTTTATTGCCCTTCCTTATCTCTGTTTGTATCTTTCCACATGAAATGTGTTCCTTACTCCCTAGTGAGTATTTCGGCAAAGTGTTTGGGGTTTTAGTATTACTTTTTTTAAGTAACAGTTTGGTGAACCGTATGTGAATCACTTGTTCCCCAAGCCAGATCTTGCACCATTTCTTATATTTGCTGAATCAAGAACCTGAGCTGACTCAGGATTTAAAAGCAAGTTCGAAAAGTCCCCTCCAGCTTCCATAAGTTATCTCATGGCTTAGCAGTTTGGCTCTCCCATCACACGTAGCGTTTGGTGTAGGCCCTCTCAGACTGACCCATGAAAAATACAGAAGGGAGGAAGTAGTGTCTGCCGTTTTACACGTAAGCTTAAATATTTGTAGTATTTCTTCAGGACAGGAGAAGGCTGAGGGTCAACTCTTCTGTGTGAGGAAGACCCAAGCCCATTTTTCTCACCTGCTCAATATATACTTTAATTGTGGATTCCCACCAGTCCCTTTTATTTAGTCGTTCCAGGTGCATTAATACTTTCAGTAGTCTTTTTGAGAGAATGAACATGACCTGATGATTAGAGAAGTTAATAATAAAGGATTGCTTTGAAGAGTACTCGATGAGCTTACCCAGGCAACCCAGTGGTTTTTTTCAAATCCAGTGAGTGTAGTGAATGATGTCTGCCACATTTCCCATGACTCTGAAATAGATTGTTTTGAGTTTGTGTGTATTATCTTGGCAAAAAGGTGCCATAGCACTGTGAATGTTGATGTACTGAACTCTCAGCTGCTTAGTCATTTAGTGGAGCCTGTACATCACTGTACACAGTATAAAGAATGAGGCTAGTGTGTGATGTATGGGGTTCACACTTTATATGTGAAGCAAGAAGCTGCTGAAGCTGAAGAGTAGGAAATCCTGAGGGTGAGTGTGTGTGTGTATTTCATATGAATTTATTAGGACTTTCTTCATCTCACACTTCTTAATATTTAATTTAAAAATTTTTAAGAAGTTGTCTGTGGCAAATTAATTTCTCTTCCTCTGCTTAATTACATATGTTACTGAACTGTTTCATACTTTCTGAAGAAAACATAAGGGAAAATTGAGAACTAAAGTGAATAATCAAAGCATGGTTGTATGACCAGTTTACTTCCTGTAGTTATTAAACAGTAATTGATTTTACAAGTGTCTTTTACTGATAAAGAAACAATAGAGAAAAGGCATCAGCATCTCTGTTAGGTAATACGCTTGAGTTTTCCTGTAATTTGAGTGAACCAGCTTTGAGTGGTCCAAAGCACTGAGTCACAGAATTGTAGGTGTTGGAAGGGATTTTCAGAGATCATCTAGTCCAACCCCCCTGCCCAAGAGCAGGCTGGACAGGAATTCCAGGCAGGTTTGGAATATCTCCAGAGGAGACTCCAACACCTCTCTGGGCAGCCTGTTCCAGGGCTCTGCCACCCTCACAGGAAAGAAGTTTTTCCTCATGTTAAGATGGAACTTCCTGTGTTCCAGTCTGTGTCTGCTGCCCTTTGTCCTGTTGCCAGGCGCCACTGAAAAGAGCCTGACCCGCTCTCTTGATGCCTGCCCTTTAGATATTTCTAAGCATGAATAAGATCCTCTCTGTCTTCTCTCATCCAGGCCAAACAGACACAAGTTGCTCAGCCTTTCCTTGTAAGAGAGGTGCTCCATTCCCTTCATCATCTTGGTAGCCCTCTGCTGTACCCTCGCCAGCAATTCCCTGTCCTTCTGGAACTGGGGGGCCCAGAACTGGACACAGTACTCCAGTTTGGTCTCACAAGGGCAGAGAGGAGGAGGATGACCTCCCTTGACCTGCTGGACACGCTCTTTTTAATGCACCCTAAGTGCCAGAAGCTTCTGTGTTATAGGTATTAAAAGGTTTATTATTTTTTTTCCCCCACAGTGAAAACTTTGTTTCCGTATTGCTTTAGGGATGCAAACTAATCAAAGGTCTTGGTGTTTTCAAGGCTTTGTTCTCTAGAAAGGCCTTGCTTTGCTGCCATAGCAGCTCTGATAATTAAGGTCAAGATAGTGTGGTCATTTGAGAAATACATGATTTCTGTAAAGGAAATAACTTCACATCCTGGAGCATTAGAAAGAGGAAGGTTTGCTGTTCTAGTTTGCTTTTTTTATCTTTACCTAGCCGTCCATTGCTGATGGAAGCCACTGAACATTCATAAGCCTTTTTTCTTTTTTCCTTTTTTATTCTCCTGTATTATCTAACTTAATGCTGGAAGATAAGTTTGTCTGACACAGGATCATCATCATCTTTTGTTTAGTCCCCAAATAACCAGACGATAAAGGTGGTTTTGTAGGTATGAACTGTAGATACTGCTACTGACAATTTATATCTGCTGTAGAGCTCAACCTCAAAGCTTGATTCAAAAGAAATTCTATCAAGTCCTGATTATTATGGGAATTTGATATTGAGACTGACTTAAAGGTTGGACTTTTTGCTTATGTCACATAATGTCTAAATTGAGCCTTTCTTGTCCATAGCACAGATGAAACTGTCATAGTTTTATATCTTTATTAGTGAGACATGTTTTTTTTTTCCTTTTTGAAACTTTTGGTTGACTATAAAGTAAGCAGTTAGTCTTTCCTTTGCAAACTTATTCTCATCCTACTTATTAGTTTGTCCAGCTTCAAAGCCTAATGGTTTGTGGTCCAGCTCCTTGTCTAAAGCTGAAGTGGTCCTTTTTTGAAGGATATCATGAGTACAATACTTAATTCTCTGAAAAACATGGTAACAAACTCTTAACCTTTCTGTAAATGGTAATCCAAATATATTTTATGCTCTCCAGTAGTTAAGTGTGTAAAGTTATAACTGTATTTTCCAAGAGATTAAAAGTTTAAACCACTGCAGTTCTCTGAGGTATTTAAAATACCTCACATTCTGCTTTGCTGACAATGAGATACTTCTCTTTTTTTTTTCTTTATTCTAAGTAATATGCAGCTACATCTTCAATTCAAGGTATATTTAATATAATTAAAAAGTATAGTCTTTGATCTTAGTTACTACATATAAATGACAAATTAGTATGTGCAATTATAGTGGTGTAGCTTTGATACAAAGTAACTTCTGTAGATACTTCATGTTTTCAGTTAGCTTATTTTTCCTTATAGGTGCAATTGATGTTTTGTTTGTATGGGGTTTTTTTGTCATGCCTTTAAATTCATGAAATCTTTTTACTTCTGTAGCTATGGCTAATGTATTAGAATGTATTCTAGAAATTCTAGAACGTATTCTAGCAGTAAAAAGTCTAGGTGCTTTGAACAAAGCTCTGTATCTGAACATCTTGACCACAAAAGCCATGTTAGAGCCACATATTTTTTTTTATTCTGGACTGTTCATAGCCTTACTGTGATGATGGGATCAAAGGAAGTTGACAGATTTTGGGGCAGTAACTCAGAAACGAAGTCCATAAACTGTTTTGATCACTAAGAACTCTGGGTCTAATGGGGAGGCCTGGGACAACCAAAGAGTTTGGTTTTAATTCAAAGTATAGGAATAATTTTCCAATTGCTAGTTTGGCTTTTGAGTGTTTAGGAGGTCGTCTACACCACTGAACTTCGCCACAGCATTATTCTTTTGCTAATTTAGAGGGTACTTTTCCCCCAGATCACAGGTGGTTGGGAAAACTGCTGTGAAGACAATGTGTGAGTAGTTTATGCAGAGGCACCTGGGAGAGCTTAGGGGAGACATGGGTTAAATAAAGTATTTTAACTTAGTCTCTCTGCTTTTACCCCCAAATGGTCTGTTGATGCAGTGTTTAGGTGTCTTACATAGCTCCCATAGTAAATCTTTTCTTGATGTTAACATGCTGGGATACCTTTGTTCAGGTTAACTGTGCCTCTTCATAGACTCTGTGTTAAGAGCCCATTTATGCACTTGGTGTTTCTTGGGGTCTTAATCAGTGTCCTAGAAGGTCTGAGAACTTGCTGGAAACGTTATTTGTGGCCAGTTGTGTCAAATATAATCTATGATGCACAAAGTAGTGAAATCCAGGGTAATTTATGAATTCCTATCTTGGCAGGAGAACGTGTCCCTCGCTGATATTTTGTCACTGCGGGATAGCTGTCTTACTGAGCAAGATATCTGGGCAATTTGCCTGGAGTGCTGCCATTCTCTGCAGAGCATTGCCCATTCTGCAATCTTCCAGACACTCTGCATCACTCCTGACACTTTGGCTTTTAACACCAATGGCAATGTCTGCTTCATGGAACAGCTCAGCGGTAAGTCCTTGTGTTTCCAGGCTGTTTGTTTCAGAACTGTGGAAACTCATAGCAGAGACCGTAGTGAAGCATTGCATTCTAGTCTGAAGACTTGTAATTAAAGTAAAAAGAAAACAAAAACTTATTTAAGAGTGGGTGAGCAGAGGTCTGTATGAAACAATGTGATCAGTTTTATGATTGATTAACAAAGCTTAGAAGATCCTCCCTAGTTACTTTAAGACTGATCCGGGGGAATGTAATCCAGGGGAATGTAGGTTATACATTTGTGTATCTGTGTGCACAAGTCTTTATATATGTAACGCATGTTCGTGGTATCTGCCAGTTCTCATTTCATGGATTATGTCCTATTTCAGAGAAATCTGACATTCAGTGTATCTTGATTGTGGCCATAGAGATTGGGGAAATTCTAGTGCATATTGTCTTGCATAAAGGACTACTTTTTATTTCTTTTAAGTCATGATTTTTATATTTTGGAAGTGGTGACTGACTGAGAAATTAATTTTAATATGCTAAACAACAGTATGTGGTGGCATGTAAGATCTTCAGGCATCATAGCAGATGAATGGGAGGATGCTTAACTTAAAAAACTACTCATGATTTCAGCACAGACAAAAAAGTGTGTTATTGTTGCTATTCCCTTTTCACATGCCCCATCTAAGGAATCTTTGTCTTGAGCTTGTTAGGGATATTACAAAACAAAAAATAAGCCCCAGCTCTTATTCTGTAGCCCTTTTAAAATTATGTCAATTTGCACTGGAAGAATCATTCTAGTCCATGTACACACTATTCATGTTATCTTTTCTTTAATCTAACTTATTTTGAAGTCTGTGTCAAAGTGTTTATTCTTTTAGTCAAAATCTCTATCACAGTATTTAGAAAAGATGGGGTAAGTTAACTGTGCAACAAATGAATATTTGTTGCCTTCCTTAGAAGTAAAGATAGTATTTCAAATAAGCTGGTAAAATTTAGTTAATTAAGATGAAAATATATCTTCATAATTGTGGTATTTGTTTTATGATTAATTCCTCAAGCTTATGTGGGTCAACTTCTGTGTTAATAGGATAATGAGGAATCAATTTCCTTTACTTTAAGGAGCTTGTCATAATTTGAAATTTAAAAAAGAAAAAAAGCTGGCTTTGTCTTCGTAAAAAGATATGAAAGGCTTGTTGAAGAGAATAAATTTAGTGAGTAAAAGATGCCCCTCAGCTAAGATCTTTGCTTGCAACTGGGGAAAAAAACAGTTCTTCTCAAATGTTTCAGTCTAATTAAATAGCTGGCAAACAATTGATCCAGGAATTTGCCATATTCAAGTGCTTAAAATGTGGTATAACAAATGTGGGAACAAAGCAAATAGACAAAGATTTTGTTCCCTGAAGTCATGTTAGTCTCTGAAGAAGATACTTTTCATGAGATCTCTTTAAAGAAAGTTGCATTTTTCCTGGGAATGCAAAAAGTTATGTGTGTTCTGTTTCACACACACACACTCCGCTGTGGCTTTGACTCTTTCTCTTCCCCTTTCCTTCAGATCGTGTTCCTATTTGGCTAAAATATAGTTTCTTAGATAGGAACTTGGGGAGGTTGTCCTTTTTGCTTCCCTATAGGTGTTGCTGTTGGATTTATTCTTCCAGAAGAAAATTATAACCTCTGGATTAGGCCAGTGAGAGAAAACGAGCAGCCTGTCGCCTCTGCTTTAGCAGTGAGTGCTGCTTCCCGCAGATTCCGTGGTGCTAAAGTGGCAAACACACAATAGGATGTTCTGCCAGGGGCTCTGATATCTTCTTGTCTCTTCAAATCAGACACATTTCCATTGTAAACATTATATTAAAAGAATATAGGGAGCCTTAGCAGTGATAAAAAACTATATTCTTGTATACGGCCTTTAAAGTGTCCTATGGGAAGAAAGGGAAAAGAGAGTAGGGAGGTGAAAAGCAGCAGTAGCCTCAGAGGGAGGAGGGGAATGACAAAACATCTGTTTGTTAGGAAGAAATTTGGAAATCATGAAAAAATTTGATGTGTGGGGAATGCAGAATTAGTGCAGAATTACCTGTTTACTCTTTTTTCAATGGGAAAGTAGAATTGGGAACATAGAAAGGAGCTGTAAATCAGTTAGTGGCATCTGGATAGTCAGCCGTGCTAGGTTATGAATATGTAGAGACAAGTCCTGTCTACCATATAACTGAGTCTGGTGCCTTCACAATAAAAGAGCTTTTCAGTTCACTTCTAACATCTAGGCACAAAAGTTCTATTAGCTCTATAGCTGTGATGAGCATGCTGTGCCTGTGAGCATATTCTTTTTTTTCCCCTCCCTGTTGAATAGGGAAGCTTAGTGTTTGTGTGTATGACCTCAGTCATCCTTTGGCTTCGTAGAAGGATAGACTTGGTGAGTTGACTCTGTTCGTGAGGAGTAGGTTTTTAGTCAGGCACTTTTTTAATCCCCGGGTGCTCTTTACCGGGTTGATGTGACTTCAGCACCCCGATACTACATGTATGCTCAGATGCAGCAGAAGCAGCAGTCTTTTATCATAATTAAAACAAACTAAGCAGAAAGGTCAAAGTTCTAATCTGGCCCGTAGATGAAGAGGCAATTTGCTGTTCAGGTTGGCTTGCTGCTTGAACCCTTATCTCCCAGGTCTGCAATGGAAAATAAGGAATGGAAATGTCCTATTAATCAAATCAAACCTGCAAGCCACAGCTGAGCCACACCAGCTTCTGTGATAACTTGGTCCAAACATCAATGTCTGAAGGCAAGAAGTGGTTAGTAAATAAATTTCTTTGGTGGTGTTTTTCTGTTTTGTTTCTTAGTAGGAAAGATATGGTATCCTTCCGCAGAACGTATGAAAATAGCACTTTATTTTACTTACAGTATTAGAACCATGAGTAACAAGTTCTTTGTACATCAGATATGAGTGAACCAAAATGCTGCTATATACATAGTTTCCTTCATAGCAGATGTGAGTGTATCATTACATTGGTTTGTTTTTTGAGCAAGCAAGACTTCTAATTTTTAATCTGATACATTTCCTTTTGCTTTCAAAGATGATCCAGAGGGTGCCTTTGTTCCACCAGAATTTGATATCACCGGTAACACTTTTGAGGCAAGTTCATAAATTTATTTGTAAAATGATCATTTTAATACTTCTGGCAGTACCAAATGCCCAGCATTCTCAACTATAATTTTAACACTTTTAAAGATTGTAAATATTAAATTGTGTTGTTTAGATACATTTTGTCGAAATCAAAAGTAAACTTAAAATGCTGTAACAATTTTCTGTATAAATGTTTGTTGACTAACTGTTAAGGTGTGAGAATCTATTTTGGCTGAATAATGTGTTACTCTAAACCTCAGGTGATCTATATTATGTTCACTGGTTTCCTTCACTGGTTACACTTGCTTGTTTGGGGACTAGCCATGAACTTTTATGAGTAAATATAAAATTTGTTTGCCATCCTCTTCAATAAAATAATTCATGGAAGGGTAATTAGCAATTTTATCTTTGATTTAATGAAGAAACAAATGACTGTCTGTTGCTCTGCAATGCTCAAATGCTCTACATTGTTAAATTAAATTACATTTACATTGTTTATACTAATTCATTAGCCTCCCAAGTCACCCATCTCATTTCATGCTGCAGGAGTGGCTCTATGCTTAATATCCTTTTTTTTTAATACGGTGGGTTTTTTCTAGCATGCATTCTTAGATAATTCAAATACTTTAATTAGCAACTTGTGCTATTCAAGATATCAAAAAAAAATACTCTGTTTCTCTGTACTTCAATACAAATACCTTTTGCTTTTGTACCTATAGCCTTCATAGTTGTGTTTATAGTTTTATATATTTCTTGGGGGAGCAAGGGGGAAGGATAAGTGAACCTTGGAAGTGTGTAGTACCACAAGAGAGACGTGAGTGATACGGCAGGAAGGTACTACTATGGACTGGGAAGTACTCCCGTCGTTGAAGGTTAGAGAGGCAGCATTTCTCCCTGTTGCTATGCTTGGTTAGTGTCGTTCTATAGGCCAGCAGGGCTCTAGTGATTTTGTGCTCAGTCTCTCCCCTGACCCCCAGGCTGGTTTTGGGGGAGTCTTTGTTTGGGGGCAGGGGCCAGTGCGAGCGAGGGGTGAGTTAGGAGGTGACCGGTGTTGCATCTAAACTTGGCAACTATAGTAGTGTTTATATTCGGATGTGATTGATTAAAGCAAGTCCCAAAGACACACAAAGGTGAAAATTTTTTGTTTCAATTTTTGTTATGCATATGAAGCTGAGCTTAAGATTTTACATAAATATGTTCTCTATCCCTTGCCCCTTAACACGGCTCCAAGACTTCACATTAGAAACACTTCTAAGATTTGTGAAATTATTCGCTTCTCTGGCAAACTTGCATTTCCCTCCAACACTCTCTCCTCCTCTAGGAGTTGCTGAACTTTTAGGAATATAGCAAACCATACACTGAAAGATGTTTGAAGACCAAGGGGAGGGAACAAGGTGAAACAGGGATTTGGAAAGACTCTGGGAATACTAAGGGACCTGAAATTTTACTTCTGTCTGATATACAAGGCCATTGTATTCTTCTTGGGTAAGACTCATCTTACCTGTGTACAGGTTTATTATTTAACTCTTTATTTTTTTTCAGCAACATTGAGAAGCCTGTTAATCCTAGTACCAGCAGCAGCAGTGAAATATTACACAGTCAGGGAAAGCTGTTTGAGTCAGGAGTATCTCTGAACATTGACCTTTTTACTTTTTTTTTTTGCAAAGATGGATGACAATACATGAAGTACACAGTTGCGTGGAAGGAAGTCAACATGCTCTGCCTTGTCTGCTGTGAGGTGGGGTAGGGGCTAGGGTTCACTAAGTTTTGCCCATTGCTCCCATTTCTTTAGCACATTGGGGAGCCTTGCAACGTGCAGAGAGCAGTGCTACAGCAGTGTCCTGTTCCCTCAGCTGTTTCCCATGTCACTGCCCCATCCTAGGGCAATGCACAAGTCAGAAAAGCTAGGACTTTCCCCTTCTTTTAGGCAGAAGTGTACTGTTTTACTCTGTTGGTTTTTTTTTACTGTTTTACTCTGGGATTTGTCTGCATTGTCTGACAGCTATGGGATTCTGAGTATTTGTGGAACTTTCAAAGCTTTGCCTGTTACTGTTTGGTTGAATTTTAAGTACTTTAGTACCAGATCAAATTCTGCCAGGGGTTCCACACTGACCTTGGCTTGCTTTTGTAGTTTCTTGTTAGGAGGGTTATGTACTTGTTAGGAGGGCTTTATGATACTGTAATCTTTCCAAGCTAGCCATTTCCTTCCTGGTACTAGTACTTCAAATTCTTCACTTTTTCAAAGATACTGATATTTTTGTCTATCTCCTCGCCCCTAGTGACCCCCTACATGCAATAGCAGAATAGCACTGGTAAGCTGCTTTCTTTTTGGGGCATGAAATATTTCATGTTACTGCTTGCTCCTTCCTTGGTAATGACCTTACTTTGTTGTTCTTTGTTGAAGGAGTGTTTTTGCAGCTGCTTAGTATGCTTTGTTGAAAACAATGGAAAGTAGTGTTTGTATTGAAAATATCCAATTTCACTATATAGAAAAAATACTATTGGAACTATTAATTATGTTCAGGATGGTCTTTGTGATAACTGCATTGCCAAAGCTCAGCTGATTTAAAATACTAATGTCAGCCAGAGGTTTTGCTTTATTTGAGCTTGATCTATTTTGTGGCTTCTAAAATGTAAGCACACAATGAGTGTGGCTACTCCAGTAATTTCTTCCTCTTTAAATGGTTCTTTTTTAAAAATCCCTCAAATAAAACTACAGTTACTTCAACAAGAGATGTTTTGTTTCCTGCTTGGTGAATTACTGATGCAGACCTCTATTGGAATTGTGACGCCAGTCTAGTTACTAAACTTAGCTGGCATTTACAAGTACACAAGGGTAATAGACACAGGAAACAAATTGAAATGCATTACTCTCCTGGTGTCTGAAAAAACACAACTAAAAATCCAGTTTCTAGCTGGAATTTCAAATAGCAACAAATCTAAATCCAAATGACAATGCACAGGACTGAGAAGTAATTGATTTTGTGTGGCTTTTTTTTAGGCTTGTGCCTTGCTTCCTGACCTGTTCTCCATTTGTAAAGTGGGAATAGTAACACCAACTTCAGTTCCTGTTGAGAATAGGAAGGTAAAAAGTAGCCCTTTGGGGAGTTGTCAGCTTCAGTGCTGGGTGTAGAGTAGACTTTTTAGAGAGAAAGATGTTGAGAAGGAAGTAGCTGTGAAAGTGGCGTTTGATGCTAGTGAGAAGTGTGGCTGAGCTTTCCAACTCTTCTTTAGTGCTGCCAACCTGTGGGGTTGGAAGAAGGAATGAGTTTCTCAGGGTCTCAAGAGACTTTGACATGCCTGTGATGCTGAGTGGTCGGAGCAGTATTTAATTGCATAGTTCCATTATGTTTTCCTCTTCCTGGAGTAAGCATTGTCACATTGCAAGGACAAAAAAGGCAGCCAAGCAGTTCCCCTTGGTCTCTAGGACAGTGTTGGGCTAAAATAGGGAATCTCCTGAGTATCTGTTAATGTTAATTTTTTTCCTCTAATTTTGCTATCTCCTTAGAGATTTCTATTACCATTGTGCCCTAGTAACTGGACTGTTAAGATTCAGTGCTGCAAAGAGAGGGAGGAAAACAGGGAGAGAAACTTTAGACATATGATCCAAAGAAAAGGTGGATTTCTATGCAGTACACTTAAAATTTTCACTTTTATTCTTAATGTATATGCAGGTATGTGATGTGGCTGTGCTCAGTAAAATCTTTCTGATGACTGAAGCTGTCACATGCCTCCTTTGATGGAACAATGTCACCTCTTTCTCCTCTAGGATGGAAGATGTGTCTGTATTTGCTATAGCAAGTACTGACCGCTTTTTTGTTCTCATTGAATCTTGAGCTGGAAGTCAGTTAGAAATATCTTGAGCATAAAGACTAGCCTCTAATTTTCTCATGTTTTACTGATATGCTAGTGTAGGGAGCCATATAGAATGTGAATTTTTCTCTTTTGTAGAAAGACATTAAGAGACTGAAATGCAAAAATACAGATGTGAGGCTTCTTTTAAAATTTGCCTACTTGGCTATACTGGGCTTATCAAACAGTTTCTCTTCAGTATAAAATAATGCTGAGTTTTGATTCCTGCCTCTAAATAGCAAGAGCTTTAATCTTTTCCTAATGAAAATCATTCCTATTTCATTTTCTTGCCCTGGGCAGTAGGACAGTGTTAGACTTGTGAAATTTGACCAATGGGAGGCCCAACAGGAATAGTTGAATATTGGTGAGTTTGTTAATAGTTTTTTTTATATCACTACAATACAATTTTGCCTCAGGTTAAAAACATTGGCTGTCTCAAACCAGTTTTAAATAGCTATTTGTCTGCATCACAAAACTGCCATTGAGTTTGACACAGAGGTTCATTGATATAGAACCCAACATTTCTAAGATATGAGCTTTCAATGAGATAGAGGACTGACGTCTGCCATGTGTGAACTTCCATTTATAATCTTTTAATAATGTGTCTATTCAATTTTGCTTGTTCTAGTGCACTTCTGTAACAGAAATCGGTGAATTTTCAGTCTTGTCTGCTTTTTTTTTTTTAATATCTAGAGCAAACTGGACAATGCTTTTGTTTAATGACTTCTTCCATTATTTAGAGGTGATAAAATGCAGTAGTTCAGAATCCTTGCTATGCAGCAGGATTAAAACCTTTCAGAAATAAAAGAACTGAAAAAGTGGTACAGAGTTGCATGCCTCCTTGAAGAGACAGGGGAAATATGGGAAAGAGGATGGGAAGAAAGTGAAGGCCACATTCTCCATTCTCTCTGTTTTCTCATCCAGAACTTGTTCTTGCTTTTTGCTGGCAGGAGTGAGGTATGCTGATCTCTCACCTGGGAGAGAATCAGAACCAGAAAAGGCTGAACGTTACCTGTCCCTTTGCTAGGATGTGACAGCTGTCAACTTGCAGTTCTCAGTGGGTTATAGTTGATTTATTTTATAGCTTTAAAAAAAAAAAAAAGAAATCCAAGTGTTTCAACAACCTTAAAAATAAACAATTCTGCACAAAGTGGTATAACTAGTGCCAATAGAAAAGACAGGCTAAAATGGATTGCATTGGTTTTGAGAGCTAGTAAAGATCTGTGTGGCTTATTCCTATGAAAAGTGACAAGGCAGTTGGATTGATACACACCCTATACATACAAATATTCTATATGCATATAAAGGCATGGGTTGAAATGCCAAGTGAAACTTACTGTTAGAGGTAATCATTAAAGAAAGAAAGGTTCAGGGTAGGGGTGTGTGTGTTGTACTGAAGAAAACTGTGCTGACAGTTGGGTGCTGCAGTATTTCTCAATATATGATCCTTACTTAGCTAGACCTCAGGTCTCAGCTGTTGGTCCTTCATCTTTCTCCCAAATCAAAACAGTAGAAGGAATAAAGGAAGTCTTACCTTTGCCACTTACCTGGTCTTTTAAAGCAGCAGCTTTCAATGCTGTGAGATTCTTTCTACTGTTGTGTTCTTTCTTTAGCTCTTCATGCAGGAGGAAAAAAGAAAGCATTTTACATGCTCTTCTAGACGGGTCTTTGGTTTTGTTTTTATTTGATGGGGGAAATAAGTCTTTTGAAACACCTGGTGTCTTCTTTCTTCAGCTCTGTTTCCTTTAATTTCATATAGCCTCCTCTTGAGACTAATTCTACCTAACAGCAGCAAGGCTTGTCATCAGCAAATGGTAACTTATCTCCTCATTTAGTCTAAACCGTTCTACCTTCTGAGAGTTATTTAAAGCTGTCTTTTTCTTCAGTGACAAAAATACATTACTTTTATTTGGTTACCTATGCCTCTACTGTGCTATAGAAGAGGAAATGGAATCCTCCTGTTCTTGCTTTTACATTGTTTGGACCAATTGAGTTTCCATTCAGGAATCTTAGTTCTGAGCAAGTATCACCCTTTATTTGCTTTACAGAAAGAGCTAACCAAAGGAAGGATATGATGCCAATGAGGTTATTTTTTTTACAGTAGTCTTTTTTTCTTTTTTGTTTTTTTAAATCTATAGGATATCCTAAAGTTCATAATTTGATTACTTCAAAAACCTACAGCTTGCTGCTTAGTTCTGAAATTGGGCCTGCAAAGTTGTCATATTGGTCTTCTCTAGCTGGATTTTTGAGCATATGCCAGCATTTTTGCAGTTTTGCATCTAAATCTGAAACACAGCTCTTGACAGACTGACTTCTGTTTTTATCAGGAATAGCCTGTCGCTTAGGTAGAAAAATCTCCTCAGAAGATAAATGACTGACTGTAGAGGTAACGTGTTTAATGAAAATATGTAGTGTTTTAGGTTTCTTCCTTGCTTTGCTTGCTCTTAGGTTTCTATAAGAAGGCATTATTAAAGCTAAGATATATATTTTCCTTAAGATCGAGGAGGATTATCTTCAGATGTAGAAAAGCATTTTTCAAGTCAGCTTATTTGAGGATTTTTGGTTTTGTGAAGTAAAGATTGGGAGTAAAAAGTAAACTTGGTGTTCTGTCTTAAAGCAGTTGCTTCTTGTGGTGGTTGAAGTCTGAGGTGCTGTGTTGGATGAAGTTGCAGATAGTTCCTGTCAGGAGCAGGTTTTAGAGTAGAATAGTCTATTTCAGTTGAAATGGACCTACAGTGATCATCTAGTCCAACGGACTGACCAGTTCAGGACTGACCAAAAGTTAAAGCATGTTGTTAAGGGCATTGTCTAAATCCCTCTTAAACACTGACAGACTTTGGGAGGGGAAGAGAAAAATAAACACAAATCCCAAATCCATCCTGTTCACCCTCCTCCTGTTACATTCCTGATGTACACAAGAAGAGCTACCAGCTCATTTGCTGTTTTAGTCATCTACAGTTGTTCTGTGAAAATAGATGTTTTGAATGTAGTCTTAGCAAGATATTATGCAGTGGAAGTTTTACATTTGCATATATATGTTCCTTGTAGAAAAAAAAAAAATAGAAAAAACCTACACAGATTGAAGTGGTTACTGTACAGCAACAAGGATTGTACATGTCAGAGTCCCGATGTCATTGATTCATGGCATGGTAAAGGCACTGGGATGCTGGTTGAGTTTATTGGCCCAGTGTTCCTCACTGGAAATGTGGCACGTCAATTCTTTAGCTCCAAAATGTGGATTAAGCATCCCCCAACGCAGGATTGTGTGAATGCATGACTCAGCCTAAAGGGACAGGCTTTACCAGTAGGCACCTCCTCTTAGGTTTAGGATAAAAAGAATATACTTTCTTTATGTAAAACAAATAGCATCAGTAACTACCTATAACATCATATTTGCCATACAATGAAAAAAAATCTTGTATTTATACAGCTGAGAGAAGATAGAGCTAGCCTGCTTATACATATCACTGTGTCCCAGGTCTTGTTTTTCTGTGCCTACAGGGAATTAATTGAGTTAAATTAAGGGATGAGATGGAACTGCAATAAACCTGTTTTAATTTGTATTTTCATCCTGCAAACATATGAGTAATTTCATGCACATAGCATGGTTCAAATTTGGTCAACTTCTGTGTATATTTGTTGTTGGTTTGTATATGTGTAGTTTGACTTCTTAAAGAGAAATGAATGTTTACAAAGGTGGCTTCCAGATAATATTTCCATCTTCACTGCAATAGTTAAGATAACAGTTTATTGAAACTATATTGAGGCCCACCTGAAAACTTTGTGTTTTCTCACACATTTATTTATTTATTTCTCTTTGTGTGTAGCTCTAGATTGGCAACACTGCTTTTCAAATTAATTACTGCTATAGATGCTAGTAATTTAGTCTCTGGACAGCAGTGACCTGTTTTACATAGCCACATGGAAAGCCAAAACGTGCAGCTGTTTGCAGGTAGCATGGAGACTGCTGTAAATCTCTTGTATGATTTCTTTTTTCAAGCAAACATGTATCTCCTGTCAAAGATCTCAAAAAAACCTGAAAAGAGGTTTATATACAGCAGCCTGAGGAGATCATTAGAAGTCAGAAAGTATGCAAAAAGCTTACAAAGTCTGAAAAACTAGCAAATTTTTTTCCAAATCTATCAAAACACAGAAATACTGCCCGAAGTCTGCGATGATTGCAGGTGAAGAAGATACAAAAGAGGTTTTCAAAGAAAGCTGTAACAGGAAAACTGTTTATTTTTTTAACCCATTTTCATCTTGTATGATCTTTAGAAGACTCTTACATTGCAACTCTAACTATATCAGGAGTTATCAAAAATTTCCAGGGACAGATGGTGAAACAACATTTATAAAAGAAGCAATTACTTAGAGTAATATTCTTTAGCCTGGAAGAGAATTCCCTGAGGGAGAAGGTACACTAGAAGTCTGTGAAGCATTCCATGGCAGCAGCCACGGAATATTTGCCTCAAAGATGAAGAAGTAGGTGTCAGCAATAAGTTCAACACAGGTGGACTCAAACAAGAGGAAATGCTTCTTTGACATGCAGTAAATTGTGGATGTTCTTGCTGCAAAATATGCAAAAGGCTACATATGGATAAAGCTTGAACATATTCATGGAGATAAAACAGTTGACATCAACCATTTCGGACAAAAAGCCCATAAATACAAAACAGTAAGATAAAAGTGACGTGCTAAGTTCCTCAATTCAACCTGAATAATATAAAACAGTCACAAGAAACCAAAACCTATAAAATACAGGGACTAGACTACATTCAGTCACAGTGTAGGTGATACGTGCTCTCCAAGTGCATTGAGATTTTGCTTGGTTCGTTACTCCTTATGCGGTTAATAGCCCTGCTTTTTAGATGATTGTATCTGTGAAGCCTTCTGATGTAAACCCATCACCTGATGTTCATCTAAAGCTTGAAAGCTTTCACTTAGCCTTTAATTTACCTAATAACTATTTGAGAGTTTGAACTTCATCTGTGAGCAGATCATTTGAGAAAATTTGATCTGTAGCTACATTTTTGTGCCCATTTTTTATAGAAGTTTTTTGGGGAAGAATTTTTTCAGGCAAAGTGAAGTAGCAAGTGTAGTTAGAAGGGACAAACTGCAAGTATAGCTTTGGATTAAAATGTTTGGTTTAAAATGTTGGGTTTTTTTCAGCATTTGCTACCAATTCAAGTTAGAGTGTGTTTTGCAATTATTCTACAATGGTTTAGCACTTTTAGCACATTCTGCAGACTAATTGTCTACACATCCTAAGTGCCAAATGAATAAAAAGCTAATATTTAACATAGCACCTTCCAGTAATTACAGTTATGTGGAAAAGTGTTTAGTCCCTTTGTAATCAAGGAAAGTATTAAAAATAATAGATCTATTTCCCTTTCATTTTGTTGCTGAAGAGTATTGCTGGTTTTGTTGCATAAAAATAGTGCATTTTAGAGTGAGTACATTGAAAAAAAAATAATTAAATGTTTTCTCCCAATAGTAATTTTCTCAAGCATTTGCTTGAATTTGTTTATAAAACTTTTATAAAACACTGAAGCTTTTATTTATAGAACCTTTAAGGGCTTTGAATTGTAAAAGGGTGGAAACATCTATATGTGTGCAGCAATCTCAGTAAAAAAACTGCAAGGTAAAAATAAGGGTCAGATGAATGTTAAAACAAAGAATTGTCTTACACTATTCCCATAGCTTATCATTTAGTCAGAAATATTTTACAGGAAGTATTAGTTCTATTATCGTCTGTCTTTTTCAGTTCTGCCGAAGACCTGTTTCTGAACTCAGTGAAATCTCAATACAAAATGTAAATGGTCGTTATTCATAATTGCAATATGCTAAATGCTTGTGCAGTCACTATTCAAAAGGTCTTTTGTCAGCTTTTTTTCTGTAGTGTTTGCAAGTATTAGTTTCTAAGAAGCTGAGTCCATTCGCCCTGCCAGCAGCAGTACAACAGAGACTCTGTGGCGCTTCGTGGGTCAGCTCGGAGCTTTTACTTCCTCTCCTCATCTTTTGATTTGCAGGTTTTAAAAACCAGAGTGGATCATTACTACTCACTGATTTAACTTCCTGTAATGTTCAGTGGTCAAATACTGTATGCAACAAGCCAAGTAACTTTTGACTGGAACTGACAGAAGCCTTTTTGAATTTATTTCACTCATGATATAGAATTTTAACATGATGGCAGAAGCTGTCCTCGGGCTTCAGAAGTGCTGCCAGTATGTAGCCTGAACATTCTAGAAATATGTAGCATCTTTACCTGTTGAATTTTTGTGTGTTTTTCTTCTTTTCACTTTTGAATATGGTTATGCCTTTGTGTATTGGAAACCATTCTAGTCTTAGAAGGTATCTCGATTTGAAGCTACTCGTATGACTACGACCTTCAAATTTTTTACTGAAAGCCATGAACTCCCTTAGCCTGTTGCTGACCTCGAATCATACTTTCCTCAAACGTCTTCATGTTGCCATTTTGATTTTTAAAGGACACATTATTTCTATGATGACCTCAGTGATGCATAAAATTATGCTTTTGCCTACAATTCTTGTTACATTTGCTAAATTTTGGCTAAGACTAGTTGTACTCCCTAAGAGCAAATCTGAAGATCTAGTTTCCTAATGCAACTTGTTCCCTTTCCTCCCATCCTCTTTAAAACTGATCCTGTAGAGCAGTCTTGCCAGCCCAGCCTGGATTTTTGGTGACAAGTTACATTTAGTCTTTAACTTAAAAGTATCTTTAAGAATTGTGAAGAGGTGGTTCTGTTGTGGTTTCTTTCTTTCTTTTGGATCTTCCTTGAAATCCATGCTATTTATTAGCTATAAATATTTCTATCCTGTAATGCAACAGTTCCTATCATTCATAAACTATTTGCCTTAATAGGTTTAAAACAGATGGGTGTTTTTTGGTTTTTGTTTGGTTGGTTTTTTTAAGAAACTAAGGAAAAATCATCACTGGAAAAGTCTCATAATTCTTTAAGAAAACTCCTAACTGCCAATACAATATCAATTTTTACTTGTCTTCCAGAAAAAGTTATTCACTGCCCTTTCCTGTTTGTTACTTTCCTTATGGCACAATAAAAAAAACAGTGTAATTGTGAGATTGTTTTCATTGAGATCAGTCCCTTCTAGTGAGCATTAGGTATTTTATACTGATGAATTTGCTTTATTTATTGTGTTTAGTGTCCTGCTCTCCTTTCCCAGAAAGCTCAGGAAGAAAGTGTCACCATGCAGCAAGTAGAAGCAGCAGATTTTTAGATACATAAAGTTGGGGAATGCCCCATCTAGTGGGTGATCACAAACTCATTTTCTCATTGCTCCAGTTCAGATGGGAGATTTAAGGTTATGTTGGACTATTAACCATGTTTACTGCCAGCTCAAGAAATTGGTTAAACGGCTGGATTTTCTTTCTGCTGCTTTTATACAAAAAATTCTTTAAATAGAGCTGTATTATGTTTTTAAGAGTTTGTGTTTATTTCCTTGTTGTTTTTTAACTTTGTTCAATTTTCTGCTATGATGTCCATTGAGAAATGCCAACTGACATACCTTACTGAAATGGAGTATTTAATATTTGATATTAATATGGGCGGGCATTGTAGTACCTTCAGGAAGTGTGATGAAATAACTGACTTCCCATCACCTTGTCAGTGGGTCATTTGCTCAGGCTGGCTTCTTAGATTGATACCCTTTTGCCTGTGTAATTTCACTTATCTGGAAAAAAAAAAAAGAAGCCAGTCTGTGCCCAGTATATTTGAGTAGCCCAGTCGGGCTACTGACACTGAGTGTTTACACAGACTTGCTCTTATCTTGATTATAAATTTTACTGAATTATGTATGGAATATAAAAATAAAAGAGAAGCCATCATGGATAAATCACCATTACTCCTAAAGCAGATCTGAAAAGGTATTTCTTAAAATTCTCTCATAAGTGTCCTCAGAGACAGATGTTACTGTGCTGTATTGTTTCTGCTCGCTTTCTTTATGCTTGTTAGCACTTTAAAATACTGCTATATCTAAAGTTTTTGTTAAGCTATTTTTTTCCCTGCTAAGAGGAATGCCACTTCAATCTCCCAGTCTCTAAATTAAATATTACTTGCAAATGTACAGGGGGCTGAGTTTTATATTTAACTGTAACTGATGAACAATTATAATACTGATTACTGGTGAGGAAGAAAAAAAAGGCACTAGCTGGACCCCACAGGGTAGTGGTTTTTTCTTGGTTTGGGAGTCTTTTTCAACAAGCGTATTCCCCAAAGCAGGACTGAAGACCATTTTGTTCCTCCTGTTCTGTTTTAATTAAACCACCTTTCTGGTAAGCTAAAAAGTTAAAAATAAAAACAGTGCAAGCTATATCCCTGGGGGTCTTTTTGGCTAGAGAGGAGAATTGGTAGCGTGTTTAATGCCTTTCTCTAAACTTCATGCAGGCACACATCTATTCTTTGGGTGCAACACTGAAAGCAGCAATAGAATATATAGTAGAACCTGAGACAGAATCAGAATTTGGGCAAGATCTGCATACTCTACTGGAACAAATGCAAGAAGAGAATCCTGAAAATAGACCAGATATTGAGGTAACACTGCCCTACAAACTTTTCTGTTTTAAAAAAATTGACAAAAGTATTTGTGCATGTGTGCTAATTTATTGAGAGATGATTTTCATATGTAATATGCTCAGATTTTGCAAGAAAGACGAGACTTTCCCAGACTCAGCAGAAACTGAGATAAAACCTGAAAAGCTGATGTAAATGTTTTATGATGATTTTGTTTTTTCAGAAGATTGGGTGAATAAACTTGTGGATCTAAATTTTCTCATCAGCTCTTTATTACCATTTGATATTTAGTTTACAGAGACGGAGTCATTAGAACTAAGAACAGGTATTTTGCTGTGAAATTTGTATGGCGGCAAGGATGATGTTTGTATTGGGAGCTGTGCCCCTGGAAACCTGTTTCTTGACGTGGTCAAAGCAGTGTTGTCTGAAGAATTATTACTAAATAGTTTTCTCTAAATATAAAGATGTTTAATGGTATTTGATTAGGTATCTTAGTGTATCTTTTATATTTTATTACATTTAGCCTCATATTTTACCTTTAATTTTAGGATTAGAATAGGATTTCTCAAGATGATGTTTTCAAAGAATGTAAATTTGAAAGGTTGGTCACCTAATACAGTGTTATTTGACATTGGTGTGTGAAAGCTTAGCTTTACTGCACTGTTTGGGCAGACTTTCAGACTGTAGTCAGAGAATAACAGTTGTCCTAATGTGACATTTCTTGGATTCAGTTCTGCTTCACAATAGTGCTGCTGCTTTTCTTTTTGTTGGTTTGGGGTTTTTTCCCCCCCCCGAGCTCATAATGTCTATTCTAAATGGTATAGCACTGATAATCGATCCTTTGCAGAAAGAGAGTGCAACAGAAGAATGAATAGATTCATTTTTATAAAGCAAATAATATTGGCTCCCTGGCTGGGGACTACCCAGGGAGGAGACCATTCCTGACATAGAGCCTGGTTGATCAACTCCTGTATTTCTGTTCGCTTTTGAGCGTAGTCGGGCAAGTGATCATATAGGACTCCCTTCCATCTCCAATTGGTCTGTAGTCCCTGAAAGCTATTTAAGTTTTATCAGTTGTTCTTAGTGCTCTAACTGTAGGCTATAACTTGAACTGTATTAAATAATTTTGTGATGGCCCATAGTAAAAATGAGAAATTAATTCAATAATATAATAGAAACATACAATATAATAAGCAGTGCAAGAAAAACCTCTAATGTAGCATCATATAAATTCAGATGTACTATGTGAATTAACGTGAGTCACTTTAGTCAAAATTCACAAATCTGTTCATTATTAAGTAAGTATTTAATACTAATTTTCTCCAGAGCATTTTGTCATTATGTGAAGAAAAAATGAAGATTGCCTCATCAAGTAATATTTGTCAAAGCCTGTCTGCTGTTGGAAGAAGGGTTCTCTCAATTGAATCATTTGGTGCTTCTCAAGGTAACCTTAAAATGTATTTAGACAAGAATTTTAGATATCTAATGACTTCTAAGATTTAATGTTCCTGTACTTTGCTGGTTTAGGTTCCTTTCTAGATAGCAAAAAGTCATTATTAAATATTAGGTGGTATGGGATGGGGAAACAGGGGCATAGAACCCTTAATGAACATGGTTAATATATTGAGATTGTCCTTTATGATTAAAAGTAACCTGTCCAGAAGTAATTAATTTGTGTAACATACTGAAGAAAGCTAACTGCAGTGGCAGAAAAAGCAGTATAAAGGTTTAGTAGGAAAGATTAGGAGGTTTAAATACACATTTAATGTAAGCATCTGTTTTTGCATCTAGATGTCTGTGATAACATGTGGAAGGGAAGAATGTGTCAGAGAAGTTTGGGATCTAGATTATATTCGGATGAGAGAAACAACATAGCAGGTGATTCATCTGCAATAGAAGATGTAACAGCTACCTGTCATAAGGACTCTTCTTCAGTTACTATGGTGACTGGCAGAGAAAGTGGTTTAAAGGAAACTCAATTTGATCTGGATAATGAGAAAACGCAACATTCTCAACTTGTAAGTCAAGCTAAAAAGAGCAAAGAAGAGGGCAAACACGCAGTGTATACTGACAATTGTGCTAGTGCTGCTTTGGATATAAAATCATGTGTTATTGACCTCGAGAGAGATGGCATTTTTAAGAGAGGTTCTTTGAGAAAAATTAAAACCGTTCCAAAGCTACCACTTGAACCTGCAGATACAAATAACTTTTTTACTTCTGTAACCAGCAGTGGACCACTAGCTAGAAAAAATTACTTGCTAACACAAGAATCACTACCTCTAGACAATAATAATGAGGTTGCTTTTTCAAAGGGAAATCTTAATTCATTTGCTATTTGTAGTCCACCAAAAATAGAAGCAAAGAATCACCAGGTTAATGATCTTCATTTAGAAGTTACATGTGTATGCACGCAGGTGTCTGGCATGAATCTAGAAGAGCGTATGTCACTTATTAATGGTAAAAAGATAGGTTTTGCTTCATCTGATCACAAAGACGACTGTTCTGATGCTACCTCAGAAATGCCAAATACAGCTGTTATGCTAAAGAGCCCAAGTCAATCAAGTGATGGAGCAAAAATGCTAGACAATTACATGGCATTGGAAGATTCTTCTGAAACTTTTCAAGAGTCAAATGAAAATTCTTTACTGCATTTCAACAAGACTGCTTCAGTGTTATCAACAAAACCCAGTGGGAACAGATATGGATCAAACATAATTAGTTCTCCAGAATTAAGCAACGGTGCAGTGAGCACAAACAATAATGAAGATAACCTTTGTGGAGGCAGAGGGGCAGAAATCAAAAGTAATGAGCAGGTAGTAAAAATAAAGTCTTCGTTATATAGTTGCTGTAGTCACTTATGTGGAGATGAAATGACTTAAATACTGTGTGATTGCTTCCCTCCTCACCCTCTTTAGCATCCTGGAAGATTGAATGTTGCTAGTCTGCACACTTTAGGAGTTATTATTGGAAACATGGTGATCCTTTATTTCCTCTTTAAAAGTGAAGTGCTACAGTGAAATCATGCTATTGCGAAGTCAACAATCATTTTAAATTTTTGGTTTTTTACAAATGTAGTTTATTCACTGGTATGTTAGAATAGCATACTTAATAGTTGATTACATTTGTAAAAGAACATTACCAAAGCATATGTAGACTTTTAATTCTTCATGTTACTGTCAGTGCATAAGGTTCACTACCTTGCAGTGGGCCTCCCAGGTACTTATGAAAATTGCAGTGTTTCTGGCTTTAAACCTGTCCTCATTGAAATCAGTGGCAACATCCCATCTGTTTCAGGAGGTGAAAAGGTCCCACTGTTTTAATTTATGTGTGCATTTAAGGTTTTGAAAAGTGTACATATGCTGTATCTATTCTGTGTTCTTAAATTACTGCCTCTGTGTTTGTTGTATTTCATGACAGAATTCAAATATGTGCACAATATGATGGATATGTTGTTTCAAGAATTTAATCTTTATATATGGCCAAATAAGATGGGGGAGAGTTGATAACTACTAGGATATGTTGATAGGTAATTGCAGTATGGTTTCTACTCAAATTACATATCCTCAGGGTGGACAAGTTTGGTCTCTGACTAGATGGTTCTCTTGTGTGCCACACTCAAAAGTGTTGCAAACAATCCATGGGATAGGAGAGTTGCTGCCTAAAAATGTAGGATGGCTGGTATTTCTTCAGCCTTGCTGTGACTTGATAAAAATGAGCAGCACAAACTTCACACACTTAATTTCCAGAAATTATGCTTAGATGAAGATGTTGGGTTTTTTTCTTGTCTGCTAACATCTCAACCTTGTTCTCATTGCCTGATAACCAGTCTTCCAGCCCTCCCAGGCCTCAGCATTTAGGGTTATTTTCAGTCTGCATTCACCCCTCTTTTCACTATGCCCAAATGCCTCCACTGGAATAGTAACCTAGGAATGTCAAGTGTGTAAAAAGCCTTTGATTCATCATAGCTAAAAAAATAAATGCAACATTGAATATTCTAACTGCTTTTTTCCCTTTCTAGTCTCTTCTCAGCTTAATTGCATGCGTGTTTATTAAATTCATAGTGCAGGAGAACAATAAATATGGATAAGTAGCACGTGGCAGGGTTTTGCTCTCTGAGGAAGTTACTCATTGTATGCATATTGGGTCCTTTATTTAATTTTTAAATCCTGCAGGTTCATTCTTCAGACTCTGCGAAAAGATCCATTTGTTGTAGACACATCTTTTCTTTTCCTTTTTTTGTTTTCTCTTCCCGCAGCCCTTCCCTTTCTCCCCTTCCTGCTCAGGTCTATTTGTTGTAGACACATCTTTTCTTTTCCTTTTTTTTTTTCTCTTCCCATAGCCCTTCCCTTTCTCCCCTTCCTGCTCAGGTCTATGCAGCCTTAAGAACTCAGAGGAGAGTGCAATGTAATAATCAGATTGGTAATTGTTCCGAGGTCTTCTGCTTTTGCTATGTCATCTGTTACTCTGGATTTACACGAACCTATTTCATGTGGTAGATATGTTTGTATTTCTAGCAAGGACTGTAGCAATTTCAGTCACTGACTTCTTGTGAGAAGGCTTATTAGTAAACAGAAGTCTAGACATGTCTTAGTACTCAAGCAACAGAAACAACTGACTTTCATCTTATGTGCAAATCTCTTTTTTCTGAATGGAGTCTTTATATTTTTTTTAATACTAAGTCGTATAAACCTAGAAATTTATTTGTATGCTTACTTGTCATGGAGAGGAGGGCTAAAATAAGGCTGTGAGATCACTATAAAGCCACTGCATCTGGTTTGTTAGCTTTTTGGGGATTGGGTGGTTTTGTTGTTGATAGTGGTTTTTTTTTTCATTCAAAGAAACAAAGGTACCGCAGTGAAGTCATTTGCCTTGAGGTGGAAGTGGGTTGACTGAAACCTCTGTGTTAACTAGAGAGGTGTGGTGAATAAGCTGCCATCACTTAAGAACAAAAATTGGGTTTATTGATAGGGTTTCTTCTTTAAGGAGAAAAAAATCTGTTGAAACAAGACCGTATGCTGTCCTTACTGGATTACCAGGACAACAGTTTAAGTTTGGGTACATGAAGATACTTTTAAGAAAATAATCTCCCTCAGAATGATAGTTCCCCCAAAATCTTGCAGGATTTAAAAGCTGTAACATGTGTCTTGCTTGCTTTTCCTTTAGCAAAGTTTAGCACACAGAAAAGTAAACAGAAAAGTAAATATGTTTTCAGGTTATTTTCCTATTCTGAAATCTTCTATTTCTTCAAATATGTTACCATCGATTTAAATAAAGTATTCTTTCAGCCTGAACAGAATTTCATTCTTCCAAATAAGTAGGCTCTTAGTAGATGGGAAGTTATCCTGCTCCCACGGAATTCACAGGACAATCACAGTGAACTAGAAAAGGTAACTATTTTTCCAATTACCCTAATAAGCAATGTCATAATACGTGTGGTTCGAAATGAAGATGGCACAGTGGTGATTGTCTGTGAAGTCAGAGTTTTATAGTTGTATTTTCAGTAGAAGAAAGGTTTGATAGACTCATGCTCTATATTCTTTTTTTTTTAGTAATCAATTCTAGCAAATGTTTAGTTTCTGCTTGTTAAAATCCTAAATTGATCTTTAAAAAAACAAACAAACAAAAAAAGCACCAATAAACACCCCCCCATATACACCCTAGTGCTGGAGAAAAAAGCATTTAAATATATCAACATGTGTACAACACCTGGGTTTGTAAAATGGCTGGCTGTTCTATAAACCACTGAGTTTCTAGCCTGGTAATTTTTGTTGGTTTTCTGAAGGAGGGTCATTCATTTTCAGTAGTCATTAAATTGTATAGCAGACTCTATCATAAGTCTTCTTAGAGGACGTGGTTGGGTTTTTAAAATGTTTTCAGCTTCTTTTTCCTCTTCTGAAAAACAGATTTTATTCCTTAGGCTTCTGAAACATAGCATTTTCTGTCTGTGTCTTGCCTCCTGCCAATTGCAAAAATAAAGCCATAATGAGCTATCCTTTATGTGGAAAAGTTACAACTGATGTCTGTACACTTTCAACTTCCCTTTCATTTCTCTGTGCCAGAATTATAACAAATATCTAAGAAGCTTGATTCTTCTTATTATTTTTTTTAGGAAGCTAAAACTTGAGTCTGAGATGTTCTTCATTTACTACAAAGGCACAAAAAGCGTTAAAGCCTCAGCTGATGTGATTCTATCTTCTGGGCTAAATGGAAAACACCTCAGAAGATTTACAGTGCTGCTCTTTCTCTAGCTCTCTATCAGATAAGTGTGATTGCAGCAAATAGAGCTTTTAGAATAGTATCTCTCTGGCTTCTCTTTAAAAATTTTTTGCTCTTAAAAGAAAGTGCAATACCAGTCCCATCCAGTTGAAGATCAATCTTGTGTACTCTGGAGAACAGACAGTTTTTCTTACCTGTCAATGATACTTCTCCAGTGGATGATATTTTTCTAATACCCCACCACTGTTTCTTAATGTTGTGTGCTTTACTGCATTAAGCATTACTAAAAATACTTGCTTGCTTTTGTCTGGCTACTGCAATGTATCTTGTGAGGGTTTTCCTAGTAATTTTTATAGTTTTGCATGCCATAAATAAATATTTTTCACTTCAAGTTTGAGTGGGGATCTTTTATTTCTCTAACCCTTTTCATTCCAGTCAGGAGCGTCTCACCTCTAATGGCTTGAAAAGTTTCTCTGATTTAAAAGCTGTGGCCTTTACCTGGGAAGGGTTAACGGGAACCTGGCGTATACACACTTCTTCCCTGTTGGTCATTCGCACCCAGTTAAGCATGATAGAAGTGAGAAGCCTTGTTGCTAGAGAGTGACACTTGAACACTGGGGAAATAATGCTTGAAGGAAAGAAAAGTTGTCAATTCCCAGAATAGTACTTATTAAGAAAAGAAAAATAAATAAATCTTGCTTGCTTTGGCTGTTAGAATCTGCCATCATTGTGTTAACAAAATCTAGTATGTTGGCATAATCTGAATGCTTTGAAAAGTTTGGGTTTAGAGTTCTGATACCACCAATGAAATCTGTTAAATAATCTTTGCAGCACTAAAGAAAAAACACCACTTTTTCAACAAGTGAGGTTTAAAATGCGATCTTTTTTTTGCACAGAACAAAACGTCACAAAACGTCACCAGTATGGTGACAGTAGACAATAATCAGTCCTGGGCTTTTTCATATTTTCTGTCAAAATTTCTGTGCTGGAAAAACACTTTCTTATTTTAAAAACTGAGTTACATGATTGCTGTCATGAAAGGGACTGTTTTAGAACATGAAGTAAAAAATCAGGAAGAGGCACTAGATTATAATTTTCTTTGGTAAAATTTCATTGGTGATAATTTGACTAAACGTTTTATATCAGTATTAAAAAAAACATTAATACTTTAAAGGAAGTGTACTTGATGCCATGTGGATGCTGAACAGTTGTCCTGAGTTGCTTTGCTAGAATGTGTGGATAGGAAACAACACATGCTACAGGTGGTTTGACTAAAAATTTTAATCATATGTTTTACAGCACTTCAGATTTCTTATTTTCTTTTTTTCCCTTGGTGGCTGAGCAGGACTTTCTGAAGTTGTAGAAAATAGTAATAGCTATGAATCTGAGGCTTCCCTGTTAAAAAATAAAAAAAAGCAAACCTGAGACAGCTGCCTAAATAAGGGAGTTTTGCACTTAAATGTTTACCAAAACATAAAGAGATTGAGTGGAATTTGAAAGTGCTTTGTGTTAAATTCCTGTTTTGAGGCTTAAATAAAAGTTGCCTCATAACCTTATGTTGACAATTGTATTGGTTTTCCTTTGGAAACCATTTTAACCAGACTACATGTATTTTTCATCACAGATGTAAATGTGATGCACGTGTTTCACCGTGGCTAGAGCAGGCACCTTACCCGGCTTAACTTCTACAAGAAGTTAGGACAAGTCCCCATCTCAGTCTTCAGATTAAGTTTCCCAGAATTCTCTTTCTGGTATGGGAAGATGAGTGTTTGGAATAATTAGGACACTGGAATGACCTGCTTAGGTGGTAGGTTTTTTTTCAGGAATAAAATTAATCTTTTGGTGTTTTTCAAGCGGGGAGAGATTTGAATTGCAGTAAGAGACACGAGCGATGCAGTCAAATGTTAGTGTCACAGGAGGACATGTGAATGCTAGCTAGCAATGTTGGAAGTTTAATCTTTCTTTAGGATGCTTGCCAGAGAGAAACAAGGAGGGTATACTCTTAAATACAAAGTTCACCAATCTGCAACCAGACTGCACCCAGTTTATCCTGACTCAGGTTAATTTGGCCATCCTGCAGATGGCAATGATTCTTGCTTCTGCTAAGATTTGCTTTTCCTACATCCTTTTTTCTTCTGAGACAGAATTTCAGTTTCTGGTGCCTTTTCATCTTCTATTTTGTTATCTATCATCAACACTTTCTTCTTTCTTTATCATAATTTTTTGCTGCCGCTCTCAGTGTTTATTCCTACTTTCCTGCTATGCTTAAATCTTTCTGTCATTTCTTTCTTCCTCTAGAGAGCTTGGATAGCCCAGAAGTTGAGTTCTGCTAACTTCAGTCTACAGTTTAGTGAGAGATTCTTCTTCCCCTTGCTAGCAGTTCATCACCCCCTGAAGCTAGAGGTGATTTGTGTATGCGATAGAGGAAGTTCATCTCTCTCCCCTGCAGCTTTTAGACTCTCTAGGGACGCAAACTTCAAGAGGAGGGATTCTTTGCCAGAGAAGCATGTGGCAGTGGTGTGTAGTTATTACAAAAATATTTGCAAATCCCCAAACCTTCTTAATGTTCTTGTCCAGCCTGTGAAATTTCTCTTTTGATTTCTCTCCACGTATGTCAGCTGTGCAGGGTGAATGTAAAGATTTGGCTGCTGCTTCCATTGTAAAGTGTCTGTGAGCAAAGACACTTGAGGCACATGAGGACCAGGATGCTGTGGAGGGGGGATGCAGCACCCATCAGGCACAATAATCAGTCAACAGTATGAAGCTCTGTCTTGAATGTTCTCTAGACTAACGTATTCTTTTGACTATCTGACCTTGTCTCTCAATCAGAAGTTCAAGAACTTACTTTTCTAGATATAGTGATGAAAGAATTTTGCACTCCAGGATGCTGGTGATGGCAAAATTTGAGAATGAATGAAGCTTAACCTTATTACCTGGCTTCAACCTGTCTCTGCTGAAATTACAAATTTGTGCAGTGTGCGACAATGGAGATCAGGAGAATGAAAGCACCAAATTCATTTTTATGTGTGTTGGAGGTAGACAGAAAATAAAGCATTTTAAGGAAATCAAAAGGTATGTTTTATGGCACATCTTGTTAAAAATTAATAGGTTATTTGGTTCACCTTCAAGGAATATTTAAACAGTGTAAGCCCAAAACAACCTTCCTTGGAAAGGTCTTCTAGTAAAAATAAAATTATCAAAATTTTAAGCTGCAGAAGTTAATGTTTTCTCCTTTCTGCAGAATGCAGGAAAGCTGCTTCTGCTTGTTGATCCTGGTGAAAGCCAATGCAGTAGTTTGTTCATTACATATTTTATGATAAAATCCAAGCGGGTTTCGTAGCCAGGATCATGAAAAATTGACTGCATTAAATGACAGTTCAGAGACTGATTTGTCAAGCTTAATGATGTGCTACCATTGTGTGGAGACACCCTTTAGTCTATTTAGATTTTATGAACATTGCTTGGGATATAAAGGTGTCTGTAAAAACAGCAGAACAGTTCCGAGGTTTTAATTTTTGTATCTGTCTCCTCTGTTCCAGTTTTGTTTTCCTTTTTTTTCCAGAGCATCTTGAATTGCTTCTGGTAGTTCCTTTCCCTCACATGCCCTAAAGTTGGCATTTAGAGATAGTAACTTTCTTAGGGCTTCATATGCACATGAAAATGTTCTATGCTGGGTTTGTTTTTTTTTTTTAAATAGTTGGATGGGTCTGCTCTAACCCGGAGGTTTCTGCCTACGGTGACGAATGGAGATTGTAAATTCTAGTTAATGTCATGAGCCACTAGTAGTGATAAGCTCTTCTGTTAGCACAGCTTGATCAAGGTGTCTGTGCAGCACCATTAACTATTCACATCCCTCTCCCTACCCCCCCCCCCCCCCCCCCCCAAAAAAAAATTCACAAACTGTAAAGCATGGATTCTCTGAAGAGCAGTAAGTTTCCACGGAGCAGTATCTTGTCGCATTGAGGTATTACTCTAGCTATCAAATTGATAGCCAGGAAAACAAATGCTGTTACTACAAATTCAACAGCCAGTAACTAAAAACAGAATGTTCTTGGACTTCAAATAAACCTGTCATTAATTCTGTTGATATTGTTAACATCTTTCACAGAAGAACAAGAAATGTTGATGAAATCTTCAAGGTAAGACCCTGTAATGCAACTGTCAGGGTAAATCAGGATTTGGATGTGGGAGGCTTTTTGGTGGTGGTGATCATTTGGATTTTTATGTTTTTAAGTCTAGGTGGTGTCCCTGTAATTATGTGTCATCTTTGACATTGTAAAAGAGTATTTCCTTAGTGGGATTTCACTTTTCCTGAAACACTTCTATTCTTGCTGAAATCTCACTCGAATTATGCTTTTATTATGCAATTAAGAAGCTACTGGTTAATCTATACAGCTAACTGCAATGCTTTTTTTTCAATAAGAAGTATCATTATTTCATTACTGGCTAGTGCAATAAATACCTTTTCTTAATGCTTTTTAGGTGAGTGCATTGTGTATTGGGATTTACTTTTTCATTACATCAGTAAAAATTTTTGGTTTGTGATAATTCTTAGTAACTTTCTGAATCCTTACTTTCTTTTTCAGTGGATCTCTCTAAAACTCCTGTTGTCATGGTATGGTAAACCTCTGAAAGACTATGAACTCTGGGCACTGTGTCACGAGTGTTTATGTACTCTGCAGACCTGCATAGATTATCCAGGTATACTCTTAATGATCTTAAAATATTTGCTTATTTACGCTTACTTCATTAATATTTTATTTATTCTCTTGATGCAAAACATCTGGACTTTAATTTTGCATGCAGAAAAAATAATAGGCAATATTTCTCACTTCAGTCTCTTAAATTGTGACTTAGAATCTTTACTCAAATAGGAGTTTTCTTTCATATATGTCTCTCTTTATTCTGAGTTTTGATGGCTTTTGTGAGGGAAACAATCTTTATTACTTGAAGCAGTAAAACAAATTCTGTGTTTAGACATTCTGGGGATGGAGTTCTGATAAACAGAGCAGAGGTTCCCACCACCATCACCCTGCCTTTCCTTGATTAAAAAGGCCTGCTTTTGAGGGTTTGGACAGGGATGAGTTTGAAGTCTGTAACTGAATATAAACAATTGGATAGTAAGGTACAGAAAACTTAGTGCATCTCTTTTGTTTTCAGCTTCAGTTATTTTTAGGTTTTGTGATATAGAACAGTTAAAAAGAAAATTAGCTATAAATGGAGATTTCTGAGCACTTTAAGCAATGTTACCCTTAAAACTAAATATTTGATACTCCTTGCAACAAAATAATTATTTCAGTCCCATAGCATGTTCCTAATGTATATGAAGGTTTCAAATAGCTGTACATAATGACTCAGATTCTAATTTAAGATGCATAGCCAGCCTCTGTTACCATACCTATATGCACCCAGGATGCATAAGTCTTCAAAACACTGAAGACTCAGTTGTGATCTGAACCTTACATAGCCTGTAAAAGTGAACATAATGATACAAACCACTAAATGGAAGGCACCTTACTTAAAATTCCATTTTTGACAGATAAAGCTACCTTGAATTTGAATGTTGTTTTCAGATCTCTAATATTTCTGCTTGAGGATTCTCTGCCAGTTCTGAGAGTATTTGTGCATTGTGGAGTAACATTGGTGTTACTCCTTCAGTGTCCACACACACACACACACATAAGGTTCTCTCAGCATTCCTTTTGAAAATTATTAATTTATTAAAGCTGAAGTTGATATCATATAAAGTGCTTTTTAAAATATCCTTTGAGTTACTGGTAGTGTAAGGTTGGCAGCTGGCGAGTCACAGTTAAATATATGAAATGTGGAATAAATTTAATTATTTATTTATTTAGACAGCCTTTTCCTCCAAATCCTTCCCTGATTACACTTTTCATTATCCTAAGCACAAATTATCATCTGTACAAGAAAACATAGCCCAAAGCTAGCCTCTTCATGGTTGGTTTGGGTTTTTTTTTTAATTCAATCCTGCTACAAAAGTTGTTTGTATCCTCCATGAACACTTTACTTATTTCCTCTCCTCTTAACAGAGGATGTTGCTTACATGTTGCTCACAGGTGCTCTAGGGAGCCCATGTGAGAATTCTCTGGTTGTACTGAACTCCTGAGATGTGGTTTGTGTGAAATATGGCGCGGATTCAGGGCCAGAGGCATTAACCCTCGAGAAGCCAAGCCAGCGAGCCAGCGAGCTCCTAAAGGGAGCTACCTCTGCAGAAATAGCTAGTGAAGGTTCCCATTCGGGAAAGCTTTGCTTTTCAAGACACAGAGTCCAGGTCTAGCTTAAATATTATTGAAGGTAGTAGACAAGCCTTTGCTTACATTGAGCATGGTGAACAATTTCATGGCTTTAGATGTGTTTTGGGCAGGTAACTACAAAAGCAAAACGATTATTTCCTTTTTTTCTTACTTTATTTTTCTCTCTTAAACTCTTCAGTTCATTATTTAATAATGAATTAATATTTATTTTACTCTTTGGCCTCTTTAATATTTTATTTAATAATTAATAAATTTAATTTTTTTAACTTTTTATTTAATTTAATATAAGACTCTATTTTCCTAGTACTCTGTTTTTAATAAAAAAACCCAGCGTATTTGATGTTGAAATGGCATGATCTAGAAAGGCATGAATACATTGCTAGCCAGTTGGCTTATTATAGTGAAACACGCTAAATTATAGTGTGCTTTGAAGATATCAGACACAGTCTCACCAAAAGTTTTTCATCACTGAATTTATATAACATGATTTCATGACCTTAATGTTAAGTTCCTGAAGACTTCAGATCATTTAAAATAGTTAGAAGTCAGCTATTTCTTTCCTAACTATGGACAATTTCACGGCATTGCAAATACCAATCTGATTTTATATATAAATAGGTATAAAATAACTACTAATAGTAGTTATAAGCTACTAATAATAGTTATAAAATAACTAGTGGTGCAAAACCGGGCTCCATATCCTACCGAGGGGAGTTCTGGATCCGGCCACGTCTCAGCTGTCTCTAGATAATGACCCTGTATTTTGGTGGGGTTGGAGGAAGGAACAGAGGAGAGATTAAGTGCTTAAATTGACCATCATTTATCAGTACCTTGTGAGAAGACTAGAGTACATCTAGCTTTTTGTATTTCTTTTTTTTGTTTTGTTCTTTCATGGCCTTCTTTTTCAATGCTGGGTATAATGAGAATAAGCTTTCAGTATGCTAAACCTTTTTATTTATTTTGATCCCATTTTTATTTATTTTATTTATCATGATCCCACTTTGGTTTACTTTCTCATCGTTGTTCTGCAAGAATTGCTTTGGGTGATTATGCATCTACTGTCTCTTTATTGGGTGCTGTCTGTTCAAGCATTATGTTATTTAAAGCATCATTTATTGTAGGGTAATTATTTTTGAAATTTTTTTTTTTTTATTAGTGTCAAATAGTTAGAGGAATGGATATTTACTGTGTCTTGCCCTTTTGTGGCTTGTCTTACAGTGGTCTTATGTTTGGACTCTGTGCTGATTGACTGCCATGGAAGTATGCTCTTTGCCTCTCACAAAGCTGAAGGTAAAGTCACACATTGTGCACTCTGCTTATGGTTTTGACAGCGAGCGAAGACAACAGCAAATATCTTACCTTTTGTTTCTGATTTCTTTTCTCATTTAGAATCTTGTGATGTATTTTATTTAGCTCCTGAAATTGAAGAAGAGGATGTGGATACTGAGAAGGTAATAATGCTAAACTCTTAGAAGATTCAGATAAAATATTTCTCGTTTTTCACAGTATTTCTTGGTTATCTGTAGTTTTTTTGTATATTGATCTTCCATAAAATTTTGTTGCTTCTGAAAAATAATTTTGCCATCCAAAATTATTGGAGTAATTGCCAAAAATCTATTATTTAATAGTTTTCCATAAGGCTTCATTATTTTCAGTTTGTTAGCGATAAGACAGACTTCAAGGTCATGTTTCATTTAGAAGTTTGGGTAAGAATACCACTGTCAGCATATTTTTCTATGAGAATGTTAGGAATTATGTCCCTAAACAATACAGTTTTTCTAGAGCTTTTTGCTATAGATACAAGCCATAAGGAACTCTCAGACCAAAAATGATAAAAACATTAATAAATAGCAGGTGAGTATATGCATCCACTGTGCAACCGCATCTGAATTGCAACCTACCACAGTGATCTTCAGAGTAAGGAAAACAGAATTTATGCCACCTTTCTAGTATGTAACAAGAGAAGAGGTTAGCTAATATGTACCTTGTGCCCCATGAGTTCTTCAAAAGTCAACATAGTAGCCCTGAATCAGAAAAAAAACTTCATTAAAAGTCTTCTAAAGACAGAGTTTGATTTTCTGTAAAATTATCTGTAACTAGAAAATGATTATATACCTTCTTTAAAATTACTTTTATTTCTTAAACTGCTTTGATCCAATGTGCAGGTTTTTTTAAAGGCTTCAGTATCTTAAACTAAGCCTGAAATATAATACCGCAGTTCCACCAGACAGTAGAAATTAATAATCCTAAAGTCTTTATGCTTTATTCTTTTTCTTTGGAAAATCTGAAGTAGGTTGGTTTTTTTTTTTCCGTACATCATTATATATATATAATAAGCTGACCTGTTGCAGTTGGTTTTTTTGCTTTTTCATGAAGCTTGTTAAACTTTCTGGTTGTTATGAACATTTTGTTAGAAGTACAATATGGGAATCAAGACTCTGATGTGCCAGTCACAATAACTCTACTACCTCAGGAAAATAAAATTTTTTGAAGGACATGCTGGATCGGATGTCAGGTTTTTCCTAAATAAATAAATTTAGGTTAAAATTGTGATCCTATTGGCCTTTTGGAATTCTGAGCCTAAGGGGAAGAATTGTTTTGTTGTTGTTGTTTTGGTGGATCTGTGTTTGGAGAATAGTTTTCTCCTATTTTAAATATTTTGGTACCTATTAGTAGCTTTTTTTCAATCATTCAAATGGTTGGCAGATTATTTTCTTTATAGGGAACTTCCTTATTACATTGTGCTCATTGCTAGTGCTAGAAAACAGAGTTTTATGATAAGAGCACATTTAGTACTTTGTTTAGACTTCTGTCCCATAAGCACGTTTAACGTTTCAGAGGCAACATTGAAGGATGGTGCTTTAACTTTTTCGAAATTGCATTTAGAATCAGATTTGTCTAGGTTGGAAGGGACCTTTCAGAACATCTAGTCCAACCATCAACCCAATACTGACAAAAAAAACCCCACATCTCTAAACTGTGTCACTGAGCACTATGTCAAACTGTCTTTTCAATCCCTCCAGGGATGGTGCCTCAACCATTCCCTGGGCAGCCCATTCCAAGGTGTAAACATTTTTCCTAACCTCCAATCTGAGCCTCCCCTGGGGCAACTTGAGTCCATTTCCTCTTGTCCCATCACCTGTTCCTTGGGAGAAGAGACCGACCCCCCCTGGCTATACCCTCCTTCAGGGAGTTGGAGAGAGCGAGAAGGTCTCCCCTCGGGCTCCTTTTCCTCCAGGCTGAACACCCCCAGCTCCCTCAGCTTCTCCTCATCAGACTCATTCTCCAGACCCCTCCCCAGCTCCCTTGCCCTTCTCTGGACCTGCTCCAGCCCCTCAAGGTCTTTTTTGTGGTGAGGGGCCCAAAACTGGACCCAGCCCTTGAGGTGGGGTCTCACCAGTGCCCAGTACAGAGGGACGATCACCTCCCAAGTCCTACTCCCCACACTGTTCCTGACCCAGGCCAGGATGCTGTTGGCCTTCTTGGCCACCTGGGCACACTGCTGGCTCCTGTTCAACCAACGGGCGACCAACACCCCCAGGTCCTTTTCTGCCCGGCAGCTCCAGCCACTCTGCCCCAGCCTGGAGCTGCAGGGGGTTGGTGTGACCCAAGGGCAGGACCCGGCACTTGGCCTGGTTGAACCTCATTCTGTTGGTCTCAGCCCGTCCATCCAGCCTGTCCAGATTCCTCTGCAAAGCCTCTCTACCCTCCAGCAGATCAACACTCCCACCCAACTTGGTGTTGTCTGCAAACTTCCTGAGAGTGCATTCAATCCCCTTGTCCAGATCATTGACAAAGATGTTGAAGAGAACTGGCCCCAGTACCGACCCCTGGGAGACACCACTCGTAACCGTCTGCCAACTGGATTTGCCTCCATTCACCACCACTCTCTGGGCCTGTCCTCCAGCCAGTTTTTAAGATTTGTAGTATGTGCTAACATAGGTAAACTAAGCATTAAGTAGATTAAATCTGGCTCTGAAATTGTAATTCTTCAAATAAAACAAGAAAGCTTGTGAAAATCAAGTACTTTTCAAGGTCCCTCATCATGGCAACTTCAATTGATCTAGCCTACAGGTAGCACAATAATTTCTAAAATTAATATAGGGTATCTCAGTATTCTGATAGGTGTAATCTTCTCTGTAAAACATGACTCGGACTGGCTAGCTTATAATTACTATGTGCCATTTATTTGCGGAATTATAATGACCTTTTATATAAATTGCAGCTGTCTGGGTTTTATGGTAGAACTCTAGGCTTGCAGCAAGCTAAGGTTTTATGTGAGAAAGGAATTCTTCAAAATGGTTCTAAAACCACTTTTTTCCTGAATAATTTTCCTAGACAAAGGGTAAGACAAATTATGTCTCTTGCTGCAACAGTAGAAAATTAGCTACTGCTATTGGCCCTGCATATATAACAGCTAGTTTTTGAATTGGCCTGGGATCTTCATCGGCATCTTCAAAGCCCAAATATGTTTTGTACTTTGGAAGCTCTAGCAACTTTTTTTTTTTGGGGGGGGGGGAATGAGGGGAATTTTTGATTAATTTGCTGGAATTAGTTTTGAAGAGGAAGCTTTTTTTGGTCTCTTGACATCTTTCCTGTCTCTTATGTTATACCAATAGGTCTGCATTTATGGTGTTGCTGCAGTTCTGTGGATGGCTGCAAAATATAGTCTTCCACCGAGCCACAAACTAGCATTGCCAAGAAAATTTAAAAAACTTCTTCTGGATATGGCAAGAAAAAACCCTGAAGAAAGACCTTCTCTAGCTGATGCAATTCAGGTTACTAGAGTTAAGCAATTCCATGAAATCTAGTTGTGTCTAAAGTCTCATTTTAATGATTTGAATGTTAAAATATTAATTTTTTTTTGTAATAGACTGTCATTTAATTAAATCATAACAAGTCACTTTTGGGGTTAATTTTAAAGTTACCTCCCTGGGGACACAGAAGGGTGTGTTTCTAATTTATATTGAAATTGACAATAAAGGTACTCAAATAGTTTCGTAAGATTTCTTAAACTTAGATTACTTCCAATTGACTATTTATCTTGAGTTTGCCCTTGTCCAAAAATACTTCACCTGGTTGAAAACGTATTTACTGACTTAAAATTGTGATTCTTTTTTTAGACATGTAATTGTTATTTACTTGAACAAGGTATAAATAGCAAAAATATTTTGGCATTGTTGAATAAATCAGTCTTTAAGGTAAGAGTACCATGTTCTTAATTCTCAATTTCTTCAATTAATTCTTTAAATCATATTCTAGTAAGATTTTGTTCCCTGCAAGTATAGTTAGATTTGTTCTCTTATTTTTTTAATTTATTTTCAAGTAGTCTAAGAGTAGCTTTTTTTCTGCTTTTTGCTGTTGGAATGGTCACTCACCAGATTTTGTTCCCCAGATTCCACAATACGTATGAGTGAAGAATCAGTGATTTTAATTTTATAACGTGTCTTTCATTTACCACTCCTCTTATCAGCACAGAAGAGGTTAATATGTAATTATTGTGGTCTGTTTGTTTCTGATGTATGTATATAATGCACATGTCAGTCAGCCAATTCATGGACCTGACATCCTTCAAAACTTTAATTACCTAAAAGTTCTGATTTGACCAGAGGGTTATCAAGGTTTCCAAATAGTTCTACTAGTCAAGTTTAGTATGTCATTTGTTTTAATTATCCGCCTTGGCATGGCTGGGTTGTTGCTTTGCAACATTCTCAGTTTATACAGGAGTTCGATTTTTTTTTTTTTTTTTTTTTTTTTGAAGTAGTGTGCTTTGAAAAAAAAGAAAATGCTAATAAATTCAGTTTGTATTTCAATTTTTATTGTTAGACTGTGGAAGAAGAAGTAATCTCATCTCAAGATCATGTTGCTTTTGAAATTAAAAATGATATACATGAAATAGACCCATCAGAGTCAAGTCTAGGTAAGCAGTCAAACTCTGACAGGTTTACTTTCTTTTAGTATTCTCTAGATAAGTTCTCCATGTAAGAATTTCTTAGTTAAGTATGCAAATTTTTTTTTATCTAAATTGATTGTTGTTGACCTTGCATTTATAGTTTACATATTGTTCATCTTTCTAACTGTGGTTTTGGTTTTAGGATTTATGCCTGTTACCAGTGAGAGTAAACTTGTAGCAGTTAAAGGACCAGTACCACGCCAGATTTCTCTGAATTGTGAGAAAGCTACATTACCTGTTGCATTCACATCTCCTGCGACTCACTTTAAGCCTATTATTCTGGAACAAAATGAAAATAAAGCGAAGTTAGTATATCCTAAAGCAGAATAAGTTAAACTTCGTTGTTAAATCTAGTTGAATTGTCCTCAAAAAAAAAAAATTTTTGTTCCTTTTCAGAGAGGTTCGCACATCAGTTTCTGAGCAATTAAAGAAAGAGACAAGAAAAGAAAAACATATGGACCACAACAAATCAAGATTTATAGAAGACTCTAAAAACAGTCATATGGTGGACACAGATGTTGTTGAAACTGCACCTGAAATACCTGTATGTGCTTTACAAGTTTCAGACCCCTCATCCCAGATATCTTCAGACAAGCAAAAGTCAGGCAATGCGTTTACTTGTATAGTTAGGTTACCATCACCATCTGATTCCTCACATATTCTAGAGGGAAAGAGCTCTTCATCTGAAACTTCTTCCAGCACCTCAGCTTGTCCTACGTCTCCTAATTTTCTTCATATAAATAACATCATTCTCAAACAGGACTCAGAGAAAAGAGTTTTGACGTTTGTGCCAGTACATTTAGCTGTATCAGAGCAAATTCCAAATAAACCTCTTCGTTCAAGAATTGCTTATGATTGCTATCATAGTTTGCCAGTGCTACTTTCAAGTACTATTGCAAGTAATAAAATGAGCACACAAACAGAAAATGATGCTTCCCTTCGCAAAGCGCAAAACTGTGAGACTGCCAATACACAGGACAAGTTTGATAACAGTGATGCAGTTATTCAAACCAACTGCCAAGAAACTGTGTCTGCTACCAAGGTAGACAGTAATTGCACTGAACAAGGACACAGGCCATGTACTTCACTGAGTCAAGACAATTCTCACCTCTTTGATGTTGAGCAGAGCAGAACAAGTGACACTTTACTCTGGGAAGTGGTGCATCTTATACAAAAGGAGTTTGCATTTGATGGCTATCTAGAAAACGGAGTTGAAGTTTTTGATATGGGTATGTACATTTTCTTCCTGTATGTTATTATCATTGATGTGTAAGGATATTGTTATTAATGTCTTTTTTCATCTCTCTTTTTGTTTCTATTATTCCTTTTTTAAACAAGGTAACTTCATTTTAAATTTAAAGGAAATTAAGTTTGGTATGTTCTCTGATAAAATTTGTGAGAAGTTTTGTGACCTCTACTGGGATGAAAAGTTACTGGAGAA
Source organism: Scolopax mira (assembly GCA_004320125.1). NCBI lineage: Eukaryota > Metazoa > Chordata > Aves > Charadriiformes > Scolopacidae > Scolopax > Scolopax mira. Next base: position 103,354 of record BJBW01001143.1, read on the forward strand.
TCTCTATCAGGTAGTAAATGGAGAAAGACCTTCACGTTTATGGTAGGTGTGATTTTTCTTTCTCACAGTTCAATTTAATGCTTTTCTTCCTACTTACTAGAAGCAGGAAAGGATATGCTGCTTCTCTTAAGGTATCCTTGCTTGTTTCCTGCCAACTGTTAATTTCATGGTCTATTAGATACTTCGTGGCTTTCCCCATAGTAAATAGTGCTTAGTGGCTTAGCATTTTCTGCTAAGCTATCTGTAATTCCATCTTAGGCTGGCTTAATGATGGGAACCTAGTTCTGATCAATATTGTTTTCAACAATTGATGGAGAGCTTTGTACTCTTGTTGAAAGACTACAATTCTGTTTAATCAGAAGTGAAATATATTTTTCTTACTGTTCAGTTTACAGTATGTTTACACCGAAGAACAAGATCAGTTCCGCTTTGTTAGAAGTGTTTTACTTAATTGGTTGGTTTGACTTAGTGTTCCTCCTGGCAGTCTTTTTTAAATAGCCTGTTAAGTGAGAAAACACCAGCTTAATGTATTTTTACTATTTCAACTTCAATGACATATCTGTCATTTCAGATACATTGAATGTATCTGAAAAAATTTTTTTAAAAAAGCCATTCTTCAAAGTTATGTATGATTTGGGGTTTTTTTTCTCTCATGGTGTGAAAGTACAAATTGGAAGTTTTGTCAAAGAATCTTGGTAGATACCAACTAGAAAAACTTCAGTGTTAAAAGGTGTGTGATCTCTACAGCAAGTTTCAGAGAGAATAGACTATGACCTCCATACAGAACCTGACATGCTGCCCTATTTCTCATTTGGGCTGGGACTTTTACCTTCCCTTTCCATGTATTCTGACACTTCTGTTGCAATTTTGTCAAATGCTGTAAAGAAAAATATCTATATCTTACTCGGTGTGCTTTAATATCCATTTGAACATTTTTTTTCTTGTTAACAACTGAAATTGAACATGGAGTAGAAATTTCAGGGGGTAGATAAATTCTATCCCTTCACATACATGGTAGAGTAATTTCTAAGATCTTATTTTACTGATGTAAATATAAAAGTATATGAAACATTAATTTTCCCTAATCTTCTTGTATTTTCAGTATAACCGAGGCAGATGATTCAAAGTATGGAAATATATTCCAAGATGTGAAGAAATCTGATAGCTTTTTGGCAAGCAGTGATCAGAGAAAGGGTGAGAAAGGACTTCATGTTTCTAGATCTTTGTGTATGGTAGGAATCTATCAGTGACAAACGAGTTTTGAGAGTTTAGCACGTTGAGTATATCTTCAGGAAAGCACTCACTGTAACACTTAAGAATGTTCTCAGTCTGAACGTTGTCAAAGCCTTGGGGACCTGTTGCCCTTTATATGAAGCTTACATAAGAACAGATGTCATTGAGCTGGGATGCCCATTTCATTTACTTTTATTTACACAGTTGTGTCTGCTGAAAAATTTCCCAAATCCTACCTGCTACATGTGGTTCTCTTTTGTTCATCCAGTAGATGGTCTAGTGGTGTGTTTTAAAGTAGGGAGAGGGAAGGGGGAGAGTCCTTCTGAGTCAGCTCCATGCCACATAACAAGCTTAGCTAGGCAGAGAGAAGAGTTTTAGGAAATGTTTATGAGTCCTTGGGTGTTACTGAAGAAATTGAGGATGGACTGAACGATGGCTGTGTGACAGATCTGGTCCTTTTTTGTTCACATATGAGAATTAAAACAAAGCTAGGCAGTAAACTACATAAAAATGCATTAAATGCATTGTCAATAAAATTGTTTACAAATTCTGAGAAAGAGAATTGTACAGGAATCTAGAAACTAATTGCTTTTGGATTTAAATGGTCATTTTTAACTATTCATCAAAAGGGTTTTCACAAACTGGTGGAAAATAATAGTTTTTACATCTCTCCTAGCAACTTGTTCACTTCCCTGTTCTGAAGTGCCTTTTAAAGATGGATATCAAAATGAACAGTGAATCAAATGATTTGTTAATCAAGATAGTTTTGCCTTTTGATCGCAAACTTGATTACAGGACACATTTTCAGGACAGTCATTAAGGTTATGTTAGTGGAGTGCTTATATGTACTTCTTCAGTGAGGGGTTTGCGTTTTTCCTGGCACACTTTGTGATTGAAAGTTTACAAACTAATCTGTCTTTCAGTAACTGATCTCAAAACTGAGCTGGGACTGGTAAATCCCATTATAATAACAAAACCATTACCCTTTCTAGGTTTGGTGTATTTATGGACAACTTATATTTGGTTGCTCTTGTGTCCGTATTTAATTTCTTTTCATAGTTAGTTCATAGACAGCTCAGCCAAGTTTCAGCATTGGTAACGTGGTTCAGCATGGTTACTTCTGTGTTTTGAACAAATGTAAACTGTGTGCTCTTTACAGAACAGCTCATACCCCTACTTCTGCATTGTTAACTTTTATGGCAAAACATAAATTTGTAAGTTTGCACTTGGGCTGCTATCATGCCGTGTTACAATTTCCATTTTGTCTCAGAATAATTGCAAATATAGAGTCAGATTGTCACACGGGGTGTGTGATTTCTTTGCACCAGTAATTTAGGTCTGTCTGACTCCAAGGTGGCATATCAAAGCCTCGGAGGGTCGCTCAAGTGTAAGGGAGACTTCTGGCAGGCGTAAAAACTCCTGTCAGTATCATACCAACCTCTGGCTGTTGCCTCAGTCCCTCAAGGTTGGTAGTAGCCATTATAACTGCAGCAATCACTCCCATCATAGCTCAAGGGAGTGAGTCCTGTAGGAGTAGAACATCTAAGATGTATGTCTCCTTTGGCTGCATCAAGTATTCTTCCCCTGCATGAATGGAATAAAAAAGTAAAGACTTACAGGTGGAAAAAGCCTCAAGAGCTAAGCTTTCAACTAAAGCATGTACTTGCCTGACATTTAACTTTTGTTTGAAAGCTTCTGTACTATAATTTCTTTAAATGTGCATTGTATATGTGCAGAAAATATTTTGTAATTTTCAGAAATTTATTGCTGAACTATTGCTTAATAGTTATGAAAAGTCTTCAACCTTCACCATTTTACAATGTGTAGTTGAGAAAAAGAAAGCACAGAGGCAAAATAAGCATCTGGCACCATTGTTAGAGCACGTGGGTCTTCTCATTAACTGCATTTTGTATATGTAGTGTTTAAGTTCAACAAAGCATGCATGGCAGCAAATGACCATTCTTTCTTTCCTGCTCCCTACACCCTCTTTAGGAGAAGGGGAAGCAGCCTTTGGTGTGAAGGCTGAGCCTATGATAAATGCATCATTAGCTGAAATGGATTTTGATGAGTCACCTTTGGATAATTTCAAAAAAGAATTGAGGCTGCAGAATGCTATCCCTATAGAGAAAGAGGGACAATGTTTACAAGGCAACGGCTGTTGTATTGGTCCAGGCTTTGCAGAAGAAAATACAGAGCCAGAGGAAGAGACCGTGATAAAGATGGCTGGAAACAGCTGCCTGGTGTCTCCCAGTCCGCCTGAATTGCATGGCTGTAGTCCTGGCTGGAGCAGTGCATTTTATGGAGCTGAATGTTTTGATTCAGAAGTTCATGGTTACATGAAAAAACTTGGAGAGCAGAAACCAAGTGAGTCACAAAATATAGATGCTAAAAAAGTGGTAAGTACACTGATTTAAAATCATTAAGATACCTCTTTACTTGCAGGATAAAAGTATGATAATATTTATCATGTTACAGTTGATATCCCCTTTCTTCTTTTAAGTACTGATTCTTAAGTGGTTTTAAATCCTCAGAACTTGTGATGTCTTACCAATAAATCAGGGTGAGAGTAGCATTCCAAAATAAAGAGCACTGATGTGAAATTGATAACCACTGAATTACAACCCATCTTCTCTTGCTGAAATTGACCAGAAAAGTACCATCTGCCACATGCACCAGCCCTGTGGTGGGAATCTTATAGAAAAGAGCTGAGAATGGCCATGGCTGGCGTGTATCCCAGGCTCTCAAGAAGTCCTCCCTGCCATGTGCTCTGAGCCATTTTCCTCAGTCACGGGGAATTCCCTGATAGTTTCTCACCATTTGTTGTCAGAATGGCAGTTACTTGATCATATCTTCTCTTTTAGATGGTTAATTATCATAATGAGTGTAGCCTCCTGCCTTTTAAGCATTCTGGGGGTATGGAGTGAGCATGGGCAGGGAGGTGGGTTGTTTTAGATTTGCAAGCTCTTCCATTCCTTTAAAATTCCTTGATTAGCTGTAATCTAGTCTTTATTGTCTGGCAAGAATTATATCGACCTACTTTTTGCCTCTGGCAGAATCAGCAGAAAAATGGAGCTGATTCTATAGCTCTGCAGTAAAGCAGCTAAAGCAGTGTTTAGGACTTGCTACTTCAAAGAGTGACTATTTAAAGATAGCTTGACATTGGAGCTTGACTACGTTTGTCCTGACTTAGTGGCATTACCCTTTCATAGGGATAGGTCTGCTTGGTCTGTTCAGGTCTAGTCTGCAACTGGAACTGAGTACTGAGAGAGTCTACCACACAACAACACATATATCTCATTCATACACTTTTCTCTCCAATGAAAATATTCATATGATTCAAATGTTTCTTTACCCACCTTCTAAAACTAAATGCAATTAAATACTTTTTACTTTTTTCTTGTTTACCTGTAAGTAGGTTTGAAAACATGTGGACTTAGAGTACTTCTGAGTGCTAGAACATCTATTTATGACAAAATTAAATATTCTGTCATAAAAATAATTAGCTTTTCTATTTTTCTTCTGGAATGTGTTGGGTATTGTCTTTAGATAAGCTGTGCTTTAATAAGATGCAAAAAGTAAAACATTTATTCATGAATGATAGGATTAATCAAGCCACTATGGTTGAGAAAAAAATGGTAATACATACTGTTATGCTTGGAAGGAATGTGAAATAGATAGTATTAAATATTTTAAATATTTATGGATGAAGGTGAAACTTTCAAATGTCACAAAAATAATGAATGCTTTACTATGTAGGTGCTTATCAGATACTTCATTGCGGTTCTTAAAGTTAGCAAAGTTTTTCTAAATTTAGAAAAGTTAGTCTTCAAGCAAGTGTATGTCCCCTGTCTCACATCACCTTTAGTCCAGGAGCCACTGACTTTGCACGGTCATACAGAGCACATCCAGGCAAACAAAGCAGTCCTTGCAGCAGAGCAGGGAGGGAAGGTGGTACCAGGAGAGCATCTGAACCTGCCCTCACACTGAGACACGCTTGTTCAACTGGCATCTGTTCTTGCAGCCCAAAGCCTTCACCCTCACCCTTGGCCAACGCTGGGTGTCAGTTTTCCCCCCCGATCTCAGAAGTTACTTGTGAGAGTCGCCACCAAACTTTGGTGCACGCAAGTTGTGACCAGGAGGTTTCTAGTGCAAGTTTTACACATTCTAGCTGCACTTTACACTTTCTCATTTATTTTCTCCTTTCCTTTCCTCTCTGCCAATATTCTGCATCCTTTGGTGGATGTAAAAAAACTCACGCTTTGAGGACAGATTGAAATTTGCAATTTTCACAAGTAAGCAATGTCAGTCTACCATTACTTTGTTCCCTACAGTAAAGGATGATCTATATAAAAGCACCCTGACAAATTAAATGTACTTCAGGGAGCAGAACAATGGAATGCATAGCTTCAACAAAAATGTTTATATTCTAGACCTACCTAAAATATCATAGAATAGACTGAGAATTTGCTACTGACTTGATTGTTACTCACCTGAAATTATTTAGGGAACAAACCACTTCTGTCCATCAGATTCCAAATGTCTGGAAATGTCCACTCTTTCCAGTTCCCTTTCTGTTTTCATATTCTCATTATCAACTTGGTTTCACTTGAATTGATAAAACAAAACAAAACCTTTAAGTAAAAGCAAGCAGTCTCAAGTTCAGAATGTGGATAATGGCTTTTTTCTCTGCTTTCACTATTCTTTAGTGGCAAGTCTTAAAAATCCACAGGGCTTTTGTGACTTGCTGCTAATGAACTATGTTGTTAAGCCTTTTGAGCATTCCTAAGAAACAGTGACAGGTTTTTCTCAAACTCAAATTAATTTCTTGTAAGTCCATCCCATTAAGGCTAACCTATTTACCAATCTGTTGCTGGATACATCAGCTTGGAGCTGTGTGTCTTCTGATCACTCTGCTGGTGGGAGATGCGTTCGGTGAACGTACTCCATTTAAAATGCTGTTTCTAGTAACTGGGTCAGTGGTAGTTAACTTAGGTTAACTTAAGTGCAAAAGCCACTACTTTTATGAAACATAACACACATCACATTTGTTGTTTCATAATAAATCAGAAGCTGAACCCAAATTGGATGGCCTATTTTCATTGGTTAGGAAAATAATGAAACCTTTGATATGCAAACAAATATAAATGTTTACATTAAATTTGATATTATGATGAGAAGCCTAATATACTTTCATTTCTATTCATTGCTTAAGTTATATATTTCATAGAAATTTAGTGTATTTTTTCAATTATATAAAATGCATAAATATATGTAACTTGAACTTCAAAACTAATATGACCTTTATTTATTGAGCAGCTCTCCTGTCTACCTTCTGACCTGGTTGCATAATATAATGTAATTATACTTGTTTGGAAATCATTGCTTTCAGTCAAGTATTCAGTTCTTGCTATAAATGTAGGTCAGCTGCTTATAGGTCAGAGCATTTCTGAGGTCCGCACCTTGATTTTAGAACCCATCGTTTTTAATTCTAGATGACTTCTGAGTGTTGAAAACAACCACGTAAGTGTAATTATAACTAAAAGCAGATTTATATGAATGGATGCAGACAGACTTCAGTGGGGTCTCACCATACACAAACCAGCTCCACTTCTTAGATGGCAGATCTGTGGCATAACTAATGCTTTTTTGGGGGCAGGTGATGCCTCCTGAAACTTGCCTGTAAGCACAGGTGTGAAAATGTAGTTTTTCCTGGTTAATATTATGTTCTTTTCTGTTTGGATGTTGGGTTTTTTTATACAAAATAATTCTCTTTTAAACCAGTTTCCTACTAGAACCTTGCACGTACTGTTTTGATTAAAATCCTTTTTCTCTTTAAATAGGAATTAGAACAATTGCTAATGATGGAGACAAAAAATTACCGAAAGACCATAAAGTTTTACCAGAAACTATTGCAGAAAGAAAGAAGAAGCAAAAGTAAGATTACAGAAATGAAATGGGTGTATTTTCATAGAATCGTCTAGGTTGGAAGGGACCTTTAAGATCATCTACTCAACCACCAACATAACTCTGATTACAAAAAAAAAAAAAAAAACAAACCCAAACCAAAAAAAAAACCCAACAACAAAACCCACACACACCCCCACAAAAAAACACACCCACATCACTAAACCATGTCACTAAGCACTATGTCAACCCATCTTTTACATCCCTCCAGCAATGGTGCCACAACTTCTTAAGCTGGAATGGGCAGCCCATTCCAAGGCTTAAGAACCCTTTCAGTGTAAACATTTTTCATAATCTCCAATCTGAACCTCCCTTGGTGCAACTTGAGTCCATTTCCTCTTGTCCCATCACATCTTTCTTGGGAGAAGAGACTGTTCCCCCACTGGCTACCCACTCCTTTCAGGGAGTTGGAGAGAGCGAGAAGGTCTCCCCTCGGGCTCCTTTTCCTCCAGGCTGAGCACCCCCAGCTCCCTCAGCTGTTCCTCATCAGACTTATTCTCCAGACCCTTCAACAGCTCCCTTGCCCTTCTCTGGGCCCACTCCAGCCCCTCAAGGTCTTTTTTTGTGGTGAGGGGCCCAAAACTGGACCCAGCCCTTGAGGTGGGGTCTCACTAGTGCCCAGTACAGAGGGACCATCACCTCTCGGGTCCTAGTCCCCATGCTGTTCCTGACCCAGGCCAAGGCGGCCATTGGCCTTCTTGGCCACCTGGGCACACTTCTGGCTCCTGTTCAGCCGACAGGCCACCAACACCCCCAGGTCCTTTTCTGCCCGGCAGCTCCAGCCACTCTGCCCCAGCCTGGAGCTGCAGGGGGTTGGTGTGACCCAAGGGCAGGACCCAGCACTTGGCCTTGTTGAACCTCATTCCGTTGGCCTTGGCCCAATTTTTTAAGGATTATTTTAATTTTCTTTCTGTAATTCATAATCATTGATGTTCTTATGCTGTGTGTTTTAAATCTAAAGGTCCTGAAACTAAATCTGTGTTGCCTAAATTGAGAGGACAACTACAGGAGATGAAATCAAAAGTACAGTTTCTTGAGGTGGTGAAGAAATACGTGCAGGCAAGTCAGACTTTATTTGGCTTGTTTTGTTTGTCATTTCAGTGCCACATCAATGTAGTGGCATCATAAACTGATCAAGTCAGTATATGAAACGTGAAAAGTTTTGTGTCAAAGTGCCAAATTAAGTAGGATCTAAAAGAATTAATAAAGGTAACTTCTAGTAGTATTGTTTAAAAAGAGGGGGTCAAAAACAATTGTATGAGATGTGATTTGGCTTTAAGTTGAGTTGACTGCATTTTGTGTGTATTTTCATCTTTATTTTCCTACATTTTATTTTTCATGGGTTTGTGTTTTTGAGCAGATCATGTATGCAGAGCAGTGGGGTCTGGAACCCTGGGTGCTGCCAACAGTTATTCACAATGGGAGAGCTGGCACTGTGGATGGGGCACCTATGGATGAGTCATCATTGCCTCTTTACTATTGCACAGAGAAACACCAATGTAATAACCAAAACAGAACAAGAGTTCTGCAGGCTGGTACACCACTTGGTTTAATGGCTTATTTATATTCTAGGTATAGTATATTTTGCACATCCTTAACTGGGAGCGGGTTGAGGCACAGGTGCTATCTCAGGAAAAACAGTCTCTGTGATAACTCCTGGTTACTCAATATGGTGTAAATTCTCTATCAAGTTTAATCTTACTTCTATGAACACTCGTTTACAGAAACAAACATAGAAATGACAAAAGACAGACTGCTAAGTTTGGATTTGAGTAAAACTTGAAACATTCGATACTAAAGCAATAACTTTAAACTTTTTTTTATCCTTTACTTATTTGAGGCTTTTCTCTGATTGATAGTTGTCATGGAATCAAGGCTTTATGTCACTGCCAACAGTATAGCAATTCTTCAGTACATATAATTTGATAATTCTTATTAATAGTGTCTGGATGTGAAAGCATATAGGTTCTGTTTTACAGATTATTGTCCCAGTCCTTGGGACTAACCAAGATGCAGGTTTATCTTAGGGCTTAAATAGGGACAAATATGTCCTTGAACCCTCAACTTGAATGAGAGCAGCGTTGTTTTAAGATACCTGAACCTGAATAGAATGAAGGACAGAAACTGCCTGAGTGGCTCCATCAGACTTGGGCCACTGCAGAGGGACCAGCTTCCAGCTACTTATCCCAACTCATCCTGTGTCTGAGACCCAGCTACTTATCCTGACTCCCACTTTAATAGTGGACTAAGTTAGTATTACTGCCAGTAGTTAATATTTTACACAAAGTGAACAAATTGTTTTGGAATTAGAGCTGCCATATTCATCAAACCCAAACTTTCATGGTTAGCTGTAAGCCATCAGGAAACCAGGACAATTTACCTATGTTAAGACCTTGAGAGTGTGTGTATATAGATAAAAAATTAAAATGCACTCATTTTTAATGTGTATATAATAAGTATATTCTATTGTTAAAGCAACTAGTGCTCTAATTAGAACTACAGGAAATATATTCTTGCTTAGAGTATCCACTTTTTATGATGCTATTATAATAAAAATTTTTTAAAACAACATCAAGTGAGATGAAAGAAAAATAAAGAAAATTAAATATGTATTTCCAAGCTATTTAGAATGTAACTTTTGATAATAGAAATGTCATAGTGTTTCCTCACAAAATTGCAAGTAGAGAAACTTTTTTATAAAAAAAAAAAATGTTTTCAGTGTTGGCAATCACAGTATTTGATGAATAAAAATTTTAAAAAAAGGAATCAAGATTTTATATAGAGCTTGAGAATTGAAAATCCTTGTGAATTCTTGATGTTTTGAGGACTTTTTTTGCTGTTGCTGTACTCTAATGCAAGAAGAAATTTTGTTCTTACTTGTCTGAAGTTTTTCTTGTGCTTCACAGAAATGCGTTTTTAGAAGGTTACGTACAGCAGTTTCTCTACACATTTCGGTATTTCTGCACACAAGAAGAATTTTTGCAGTTTCTTCTTGATAGAATCAGCAGCAGTTTATCCAGGTAAAGTCATTTCATGTGAAAAATCTTATCAAAGCACAATTGACTTCTACTGCCCAAAGACAAATAGCTGTTTCTGAAAAGGACTACTTAAGCTGAATGTTGGTGCTTTTGTAAGACTCTCTTGGCAAGTGAGAATGGAACTAGAGCAAGTGCTGTGTTTGACAATGTGCTTACTTCTTCTTTTCTTCTCAATCTGAGTCGTCAGTGATGGGTTGTAAGTACAAATACGACTTTGTTTCCATAGAGCCATGGATTATAGAGACATGTAACATAAGAATTTAAGATTATACAGTCAATACCAAATAATACTTGTGGATTTTTCATCACTAATCTTTAAATTGTGATTGGATATCAATTTTGGTGAAATAAGTGCCTTTTTCTTCTCGCCAGTGCAAGCCTGGATCCTTCCTCATCACTTACCAAAATATGTAACCGCAGTTTCTACATCCTGCAGGCTTGGATTGAAGACTGTTACTGTGTAGACTTTGCAACAAATGCTGATCTTTTGTGTACCCTAAAAGAATTTATTTCTTCCAAGGTAAGTCAGAAATAAGAAGCTCTAAGACAAACAAAAATCAATTTATATTATATTGTATTATGTTATATTAATATGTAAGATTGTTACTAGAAAAAACTGTTCTAATTATAATATTAAAGTAAAAGAAAAATAATGCTATCTTTGACAGCTATGTTCAATATGTCTGGTTTTGGACAGACATGAATCTTAGAACGATATTGTGTTTTGCTTACAACTTATGGGAAATTGAGTTCAGTGTTCTGTTAACCTGCTGTGCGTTTACAGGTGGCTCCATTAAATGGCCATGGTGAGCGCTTGTTGTCATTGCTTGAGGATACTTCTGCCAGGAAAAGTGGCACTGCTCATCAGTGCTCCAGCATGGACAAATGTGAAGAGGACAGCGAGGGGGACAGAAAAACATTACGTTCTCTATGTAAAAAGCTGTCAGAAGATGTTTCCAGAAAGGGATGTATTTTCTTCACACTGCAGTATATAGACCACTTTTCTATATATTATTTTCTGTCAAAAACTAGAGTATCCAACTTAGGGTCTACATCCTGGTGACAGGGTGTAGACAGAACAACAGGCACAAACTTGAACATAAGTTCCATCTAAACATGAGGAGGACCTTTGTTACTTCAAGGGTGGCAGAGCCCTGGCAGAGGCTGCCCAGGGAGGTGGTGGAGTCTCCATTTCTGGAGACATTCAAACCCCGCCTGGACATGTTCCTGTGCAACCAGCTCTGGGTGGACCTGCTCTGGCAGGGGCTTGGTCTAGATGATCTCCAGAGGGCCCTTCCAACCCCATAGCATTCTGTGATCCTCATTTAGAAAATTGATGTACCTGAATTTTAAATTTTCTTTTGAAAGTATCTAAAACCACCTCAGTTCTATAACTACCCTGTCAGCTGCTTCAGTAATAATAGATCAGATAATCAAAATTTTGAGAGTTGAATTCTTCATCCTTGATGCTAGCATGTGACACATTACTAGGAAACATTTTCCCCATTGTCAAGCATTAGTAAGCCTATAAATATAGGAATATATATATTGGTAAGTCTATAAATGTAGGAAGACAGTAGGGAATGAGGGGTGTCCTGCTAGAACTTCAAAGCTTGTAGCACAAATTTGTCTGAACTTCTGTCTGTATACACTGACTCACGTATATACTGTGCTAGCAAAATAACTCCAGAAGCTGAAGCATACTGCAGGCTTTTCTTTAGAAAGGGCTGTTTGATTCTAAGAAAAAAGATTATAAGAAATAGTAAGAGACAGTAAAAAGTACAACATAAAATACACAACTTCAGAATATAAACTATTTTATAGCAGCAAGCTTGAATACAGAGACCTTTTGATTGTTGCTTGTGGTCTGGTAACTTCCTGCTCAGACTCATCAACTCTGATTATTTTATTAGCTTAAAATAGCAATGTTGAATGAACCCATTAGTGTCTGGGCTGGCCTTTAAGTTTAGCATCCACAAAGGTGTTTCTCTAAAAAAAGCATTCTAGAAAGTTAAATCAAGGGGAGACATAACATTTGCTTTAGAGAAGTTGTATCTTTTTTTTTTTTTTCCTACAGAACTTTAACTGGAAACTTTCCAAAGGTATGGGACTGGCTGCACAACATCATAGAGAGCAACTGCACACAAGTTCATCAGTTTTGCCAAAGCCATGCTATAACAGTTTTAGAGAAGAAGACCTAGTCTCCTTTGCTAAAGCAGATGAAGTGGGACCATATCTCTTAATAGAATCCAGCGCACAACAGCTTTGTTGTCAGCTGACATTATTGCAGCAGGTACAAAGGATTATGTTTGCTTGGAAGTACAAATAATAACTATTTTCTTTTCTATATCGGCCTTCTTTCTCCAACTGTCCGTTTTCCAACCCTGTTTCAAGCTTATTTCACACTATTTAATGAGATATTTCATTAAAATAATCTGTTTTTCTCTTTAAATCTCTACAGAAAAAATTATAATAGCTAATTATATTCTTAGTCTGTGATCCCTCTGATAAATTTGCTGAAGGTGGTGGGGAGGCAGGGGGAGCCTCTGTCGTTTTTATCCCTGAGCATTTTAGAAGAGCTAAGATAGATAGAAGATGTTAGAAGATAGATCTAACAATAGATATATCTTGCTCTTTTTGTTTAGGAGGTATTTCATAAATGTCATCCAGTACACTTTCTAAATTCAAGAGCACTTGGTGTTAAAGACAAATGTGCTGCTGTCCAAAAGTAAGTTGTTTATTTTAGCTGCCCTTCTGTTCTTGCACAATAATTCACTGTGTTACACCTTTAGTACATCCAGGAAGAGAGAAACATCTTAAATACTTGCTATCTTTTTGACAGACTAGATAGTCTGTTTACACAAGGTTTTGAATTTCATGAGATTTTACACACGTGTATGAATATGTACCTATGCACATATGCATATGTGGTAGATCACATTTGCAAGGTGATTTCTTTGAAATCTAAAGTGGGTCGGGCTACTTCTGAAGACTTGTGTTAGTGGGGTTGCTTCAGAGTTTCTCTTTTTGTCAGAAAATAAATTGTAACAGTTTCTGAAATAGGCAAATTGATAATACTTGTGTATATGTATATAAAATCTCAATGACCATCGTAGAAGAGATGAGGTTGGAAAAGTCCTCTCAAGATTGTGACCCTGCCTTGGGCAAGGTCAGGTAGAGCAGGTTGCCTGGGATCACATGCAGTTGGGTTCTGAATGTGGATGGAGACTCCAGAACCTCTCTGTGGGGTGTTCATTTGTACTGAAGTAGATGAAGTATCAGTATCCATAGATACATAAGAATAGAGTGGTTTCCAACCTATTTACATTAATTGCTCAATGGTGATTAATGTTTTCATCTAGCCACATGGACTTAAGTATATTTGCTTATGGTCTACTTCTTACATCGCCAGTGGATTCAGCTAGCTTCTAATTAGTACTTCTTAATTGCAATACCTGTAGAAACTATTTTGTTTAAGGATAGCAAATTAACTCCTGAAGCAGCTCATCTTTTACAGGCTATTAAATGGCAGAGGCTAAATCAGCTGGTAAATGCTGGTTTGAGGTTCAGGTTTTTGGAAACTGTCTGGTGCCACAAGATGTCAGGCTCAATTTTTTCTGTGGCTGCCCTTTTTAATAAGTTTGGATTTCTTGCTGTTATTTTGTGTCAGATTGGATGGTTTGTTTTGTTCAGTAACAAGTGGTGACCAGTGTCTTTACATACAGAAAAGTATACTGCATATGCTTATCTTGTAATCACATATAATTATCTGGTAATTATAACGAAGAAAAAGCAACATAGCTTGCTGTGTACTTTGTAAAAGATTATAAAATCAAGACTGCAAGCACCGCAAAATTATTTTAAGCGCTTAGAAGTTGGCATCTTCACAAATCAGAATTTTCTTTGAAAATCCAAAATCAGCATTAATTATTTTTACCTTTTTTTCTCATTTTCTCCATAGAGCTGTTTCTACTGAGACAGTTCCACTTAAAGTCTGTAATCTGTTTCTGTCGAAGTGCATACAAGACCAGTACCTTCTACAATTATTAAGATATGCAGAGAGTATCAGCGCCTGGATTGCTGCTGAAATTGTGACATGTCACACAGCTAAGGTCTGTCATTGTTTTATCATAGTATGAATTATGAAACAGTTCTTTACTTGTTATTGTGTATGAGTTGCAATGAAATATTCAGAAATAACACCTGTGAGTGGGCAGTTACAATTTCATTTGTTGTCACAAGGAGAGTCTTGGATGTTTTGTAGTAGCAGGTGTCAAAACCTAATAGAAGATAAGAAATGCATTGCCTGAGGAGAACAAATGTCAGAGTTTAACAAGGACACCTTGGTACCAGAAAAGACACCTTTGTCTTGGGGGTGCTATTGTTAGCACAGTCAGCAATTTTGGTAACAAATACAAAAAGAAAGCACATCTTTTCTTCCTTCATTTAATTTTATTATGTAGATTTACCATATATATATACGGTGTGGGTATGTGCATATATATATATATATAGTATTTTATTTTTTTTTCAGCTGCAGGTGAGCTTGTTATCAAAATTTCTTCTGACAGCAAAATGCTGCTATGAACAAAGAAATTTTGCTACTGCGATGCAAATCCTAGCAGGCTTGGAAAATCTTATTGTACGACAGTTACCAGTAAGTTTGGCACTCTGTTCTGTAACTATTTTGCTTAACATAATCTTGTTCCAATATGGACATTAATGTGAACACCAAAAATATATTTTGTTTTATTGTAAGGCCTGGAAAATTTTACCTGCAAAAGTAACTGAAATAATGGAGGAACTCAAGGCTGTTGAGGTATAGTATAAAGTCTTTAATGTAAAAATACTTCTATGAGGCTGGAGAAGATGCAAGATCTGCTTTAATGGGTGCCTCTGCAAGATGAAAGCCATCATTATTACTTTGAATTAAAATCTCCTTCATAATACAATTTAACACTTCTGACTCTTAATCTAAAAGTTTACATTCATTTTCATCTTGGTATTTCTCAAAAATGTATCCTGTGTGTGACTAAAAATCAAGAAATGTCTTGATTTGTTAGATACACTCTTTCTGAAGATTTCTGCAGGGGTTTTGTGGCTGTAGTCTTGAAAATGTTTATTTTATCACCGGTATTCTCCTATTGATCTATACAACTGCAAATTGTAGAGTGAAGTTATAGAATTTAATTTCAGCTGTGACTTAAAATTATGTATGAACTATCTTTTGATTAAAGCTATTTTTTTATTTGTGTACTTTAAAATGTTTGCCAACGGATTAATTCATAGTGTTGTCTTCAACATCAATGCCAAAAGTTAAAATTCATGACAAATAAATACATAGCGCTAAACACATGAAGTGGAGAACTTGGTAAAACCTCCCCCAATACTTAACATGAGATTTATCTCAGTGCATTTTCAAACTAGGTGTTTTTAAAAAGTGACAGTTTGTGCTTGATGGAAGGAGAAAGATTCAAAACTCTTCCAACAATTCCATCGGCACATGTTTTGGCAATGCATGTCCAGCAACTTGAAACTGGAGGATTCACAATGACAAATGGAGCACACAAGTGGACTAAACTTCGGTAATTATTTTAATCGTGTATTTATCTACGTCACCTAACTTTTTAAAATAGAGTATTGTCTAATGGGGTAAGGAAAATAGTTTCAGTCATTTTGACATCTAACTAAAGGGACATGTACTATAGAAGAGAATGCTTAATGCCTTTGAATTTCCTTTAGTTTGGTATTTGCGTTTTTTGTGATTTGTTTTTTTGGTGTTTTTTTTTTAATCATCAGCAAAACAAACTCATCTTTTTCTCTCTTTCAAGAAATATTGCAAAAGTTGTGAGCCAAGTTCACGCGTTTCAAGAGAATCCTTACACATATACACCAGATTTCAAGCTGCAGTCTTACCTCAGACAAAGAATAACTCGTTATAAAGATGCAAACATTTCTGCCTTGGCAGCTGACAACTGTACCAACTTCCATCAGATACCAACAGAAAAACATTCTCGAAAAATTCAGGACACCCTGCGCAGAATGAAGGCAACCTTTCAGTAATTATTTACAATTCATCTTTTCTATTCCAAGTGTAAGTTGTAAAATTGGATTAAGTTGACTTCATCTCCTGGACTAATTCCCAAGAAAATACTGAAGTGAAGTGATTAAAATACTATCTCAAGTTGAAATAATTATATTTCTTAACATGGAATTATAAACTGCTGAGTAGTGAGATTTGCATCCCTGGCAGCTGGATGATAGATCAAGAGAATGAAAATAAAGATGAAAGTAAAGAGTGAGTTTAGATGAAAAGGATGATTAATTTTGTCACATCCTTTAGCATTAAAAAAAAAAAAATAATAATAGTCCACAAACAAATATCTAAAAAGTACTGTGGAAATAAGTTAAAAATAATGCATACAGAAAATACAGCTTCTGTTACAAAGTTGGCCTAGAGAGTTCAGAGTATAGTTCATGAAATATTGAATATATTTTTATATAAACATACTACACTTGTATATATATATACACTAGTATATAAACTGCTACACTCGTATCCTGTCACAGTGTGCATATAATTCAGAGACATAGATCCTCTACTGTCCTTTGTTGGTGTGTCTTGCTTTTGTGTTGCATATTATGAAAACTAATTGACTTAAGGAACTGGCCATCTTTTTCTTCAAGTATACTAAGGAAGAAAAGGAATGCCACACTGCAACTTTCTTTGTTTCAATTTACATGTCATTGAACTAACCAATTGTTTCCAAATGAAAGTAAGATCTGCATCTAAATATTACCAATTTGTTACTCTGCTTCTGACTTCACTGCCTTGTGGAAACAGTAAATGTGAAATTGCCTTTTTTTTTTTTTTTTTTTTGGTCTGTATTTGGCACAAGAATCACTTTGCCAATTTGTGTATGTATGTGTGACATTCGATTATGGCTTTTGCTCCTGAGGTTGCTTTTGTGGATTGCCGTATTCCAGCAGCGTTAAATAAAAGATAACTGTCTGAAATTTGGCTCTGCAACTTGTAAAACTTTGGTGCTAACCTGTTTATAGAGCTTATACTTACAAAACCTCCTAAATGGCAATGAAACGTGTTGCTGCTGCTAGAAAGTTTGCTGAACTACCCAGGTTTAAGCAATGCCAAAATGTTAAGGCTACAAATTAGTTAGAATATTTCTGTCGGAGGGAACGATGGTCGTATTAGAGGAGAAGCAGGGAAGGGCAAGGAACAGCTAAAATGAGCTCTGTCCTGAAAGGTTTTGCTAGAACTGTGTTTAGAAAACGAAAAATAAAATGCTTTGAGAAGAGCAGATGTGAACTGCTTTGGCACGTTTTTAGTGATGGAGAAGGATAATGATGTAATAAATGGGAATGTGCACATCTCTAGTAGTTTGCAAATTGTACTATCATGTTTGACAGAAATGCATGTGCACATGTTAAATGGCAGCTTTCTCAATGACTAAGAGGAAACTTCCCCTTTTCTTTTGTCAATAACAGCAATATATACATCACAGGCCACCCCCTTTTCATGTCTCTCAATAAAAACAAAGAATGTCCATACTTTCCATTAAATACCTCCGTTACTTTTTCATGCTATTCTATTAATACTAACTTTAAACACTGGAGAATTCAGTCCTCAACAGTGTTTTATTGCATTTGTTCTACTTTTAAGATGATTTATTTTGTTACTTACCAAATGTAGGTTTAACGTGTCATAAAATATGTTGCTGTTTCTCTAAAAATTGCCAAATGTGAACATATTTAATCTTTACCTCCCGTCTTTATATTATATTGATTTGAGAATATTAATGACGACCTCATCCTCAGACATACATTTCACATATTTAATCTATATGCATTTATTTTAAAGAATTGTTTTTATTAGTAGTTATTTGTTTTTTCTCAATTAAAAATTACCATTCACTTAAAGCCATGCCTTGCCTTTGAAAGACAGCAACATTTTAAGCAGCATAAGCTTTACTCATGTAAAGAACTCCAAAAAACTTCCTAATCACATTATCTTAATAAATTTCTTTTATATATTTGCTAGTCAGACTGTTGAAATTGCTTTTGTGGGTTTGCTTATTTATATTTTGCATTTGGGATAATTAGCTCATATATTTCTTATAGTTTTGTCAGGATTCAAAACAACTACTGCATCTAGAAAATATTATGTTTATTCTATGACAATAACTGGTGCTATACAAGAATTTAAAAATCACCTCATGTCTTCTGTATAATGCTCAGAGTATCAGACCTTCTACTCCTAGAAAGGAATAGTATTGAGTTATGGTACTGCTTTGGGGTGTTTTCATCAATCAGATATTTAAAATTTTTTTATTTAGACACCACCCCACAACAGAAACAACAAAAATGTAAATAGCTACTGGGGGGTGGGGGGGGACCACTCTTTTACAAGGAACCTGGTTTGCTTTTGTCCATGAACACTGGTGTTTGCACATCTTATGTGACACAGGTTTTTAGAATGAAGTTATGTCTGGCGTGTGACTGTACTGCTGTTTATGACTAACAAGCAGAAAGGTTGGACTAAAGCTTTCTCTTTTTTGTGGGAAAACACATGGACAAAATGTGAAAGAAGCTATTTCAGTTGTATCTAGTTGGCAAAAAATTATTGGCATCAGTAATTATATTGCATAAACGAGGGACTATGCAGTCTGGCCCCCTGCTTTCATTCCAGAACCAAATTGGAATGTGTGGAAAAAAAATGGAGTTTGTTCTTTAAGCCAAAATTGCCACCAGCTGTCCTAGGTGTTCTTCTTTTCTTTCCACACTTCCCTCGTCTTGTTTTTATGTTATTTCTTTTTCAAACAGTGACCCGTGGAGTTTCTGAAGTGAAGTCTGCTCCTTGGGAGCCTTTCCAGCCTCTCTGTGCATTGGTGTTCTGTCTGTGTCCCTTTGCATGTCTCTGTCCCCAGGATCTCTGGAGTTTTCAGGCCTCCTCTAGAGAGCTGGGGACTCTGTCCCAGTTACACTTGCTGCATTTGGGAGCAGATTTCCAGCTCCAACACCTCCAGAAGGCCACCAGGAAACAGGGGTGAGTTGAATTGGATCCTATGATCTAGTCTGTAGAACCCCAGACCAAGGAGCTGGAAAATATTTCATGAATCAACACACGGATTCATGATTTTGACAAATTTCTTTCCTTGGAAATTTCAACCACTTCTAAATTTTGCTTTTATGGTTCTCTACATTCTTCTTTTATGTACTGGTTATATGAAGGATTTTTGTGAATGAGGTGAAAGTGTGCCAAGGCAGCTTCATCCTGCCAGGGTATTCCTGTGCTGCCTGTCCAGTGTTTCCATGTGTGGAAATTAGCAGTTGCCATATTACACCAGACCATTGCAGTTACCTAGTCTAGAATCCAGTCTTTTCATCATTCTGTTTATTCTATTTTGGTCTCATGTACATGTTGTTTTTGTAACTTGCCTGAAAGTAAGGACTTTAATTATAGTCTTTTAGGTCAGTCCTGTGCTTTAGTCCTCTTGTCTATATAATTATTTAATTATTCATTCTAAAGCTAAGTTTGCTCTCATTCTGATGTTGGCATTATGTAGATTAAATTTATACTGATTTTAGACACTAAAATAGATAGTGTTTTTTGAACTGGTAGAACTCAATTGTCATAATGAAACAATTTGAGTTGCCATTGTCAGCAGCATGATTTGGAAAGTTTGCCTGGGCATGGCTGAGCCTGAGCATCAGACTCATAATTAAAATCTCTGCAAGCAGGCACTTATTTGTGATCATATCTCATAAAGCTCATAAAAAGTAACAGTAGTAAATTGCTCACCGAACTAACAGCTACTCAGTATTTTTTTTTGCAAACAAGCTAGTGGAACAGGTCTAGAGGGAAAAAAAAAAAAAGCAGCTAAATGACAGCTCCACAGAGCGGCTGACAGTGGCTTGTTATAAAAATGCAAGGTTGTGTCTCTGAAGAGATCTGCCTCTTTGGTGTCATTTTATGCCTTCATTAACATACTCTGGTTTGTGTGGGGTTCTGCAGGAATGCTGAAGAAGATGAAAATTTAGAATTGTCTTGACAACATGGAAAAATGACACCCAATAAAATAAGGTATGGTACACAGATCTGTGCAAAGTTCCAGGATAATCAGCATAGACTAGAGTCTATCTTGTTTTGTGGAAAAGGGAAGATAAGCAGTGTTTTGATATCCTGAGGGGATATCTCTGAATTGTTTCTTGTTGCAAGGAAGTAAAAGGGCAAAGGGCTTGAAGATAAAAGGCCAAGAAAAGAACAGATGGCTCCTGAGAGGACTATGTAGATCCACAATCATTAGCAAAGTAACATTTCTCTTTAGAAGGTTAAACTGCAGGACAAAGATTAGATATATATGTTAAAGACCACCAATACAAATCCCCCAAATTAGTTTATTTAAATAAAAGATAATTGACCAAAAGAGTGAAAAATAGAGAAAGATGTGGGGCAGTAGGTCACCATAAGGTGCAATAGCTGATGCATTGCTGAATATCTTAGGCTGCATCTAAAATTACAAGCTATGATGCATTTTGGACACAGTTCTTTTGATTCAGCACAGGATGCAATTGGCTCCAGGTTGAGGGAGATGATTCTGCCCCTCTGCTCTGAGGAGAGGGGGAAACCTGAAGTGCTCCGTCCAGCTCTGGAGTCTTCAACACAGGAAGGACATGGACCTGTTGGAACAGGTCCAGAGGATGGCCACAAACATCATCAGAGGGCTGGAGCACCTATTCTATGAAGAGAGGCTCAGAGAGTTGGAGTTCTTCAGCCTTGAGAAGAAGAGGCTCCAAGGAGATCTTATAGCAGCTTTCCAGTACCTGAAGGGAGCTACAGGAGAGCTGGGGAGGGACTCTTTGTCAGGGAGTGTAGAGATAGGACAAGGGGTAATGGTTTTAAATTGGAAGAGGGGAGATTTAGATTAGATATTAGGAAAAAATTATTTACTATGAGGGTGGTGAGACCCTGGAACAGGTTGCCCAGGGAAGTTGTGGCTGCCCCGTACCTGGAAGGGTTCAAGGCCAGGCTGGATGGGGTTTTGAGCAACCTGGTCTGGTGGGAGGTGTCCCTGCCCATGGCAGGGAGGTTGGAACTAGATGATCTTTAAGGTCCCTTCCAACCCAAACCATTTTATAATTCTATAGGTTTTTTCAGTATTTAGATTATAAAAGGTCTAAGTGCCACAGTATGGGGTCTGTAACTGATCATCAGCCAGAAAGAGAGTGTGGAGACTTCATTTGTACAAATGGCCTAATGTTTAAGATTTTACTGTGATTAATAGAAAGAAACATTGAAAATTTGAAGGTGGAAAGCAATCAAGATAAAAGTTACCATGAGACAACAGAGTACATGATTCAAAGGACTGAAGGGGATGAAAGAAGCTAAATAACAACAATGGGCTTCAAAAAAGCAAACTTCAATGAACTCAATGAATTGGTATACGAGGTCCTAGGGAATGAATTCTAAGGCAATGAGTAGTTCAGAAGAGCTAAGAATTTCTAAAAAGACCGTATTTTAAGTATAACAACAGTGCACCCTCACGCATAGAAAGAAATCTGATTAAGTGGTGTGGCTGCCACTTCATGTGGCTGCATGTGGGGGCTCATCAATGACCTGAAAAAAATCAAAAAAATACCGAAAAATGTAGAAACAAGGCAGCTGAATGGTCAAGAATATATATAAAAGAACTGCACATCAGGTTAGGAACAAAACTGGACAAAATGCTGCTGCGAGCAAGGGGAAAGCAAAGCAATAAAATTGGATTCTTAAACCATTTTCTATTACACAGTAAGAGGTCCCTGCTTCCCAGGAGAAATGAATAAATATCAGATAGTGCAAAAGCCTGAAGTTCTTGCTGTTTCACTCTCTGATGATGATCAAAGGTACCCTGGAAACACAAGTACAGTCAGAACGGGAGACTATCAAGTTAAGTAGATCTATTAGAACATTGAATTCTGATTAAATCTGTTCTATAATAATAAGGACCAAAACTGAAATAAACTTAGTATGATTATATTTTTTGATTGAGGAAGAATTAGTGGGTTCCCAGAGAACCAGAAAATAATATCAGTTATTAAAAGTAGGCAAGAGCACAGGAATGAGTTGAAAGGCGAGGCAAAAGGAATGACTATGGTACCAGAAGAGTTACTGGAAAGGCTGTCTAAAAATCTAAAAAGCAGAGAGACTAATTTAAAAGGCTAACAGGCATTTGTTCATAAAGTAACTTTAAAATAATTTAACTCCTTTTCAGAGTAACTTTCCCAATAGATAAACAAGTATGTTGTATGTTAAAGTCAATAAACCTGATTATACATTAGGTTGCTAAGTTCCAGGTGATGGAACTTGCAAGGTGGATACACAACTAATTAACGCACCATTTCAGTGGGTGATTACAAGTGTTTGCTAAATGGTGAACATTGGTACGTGAAAGTTTTGGCTTTTGATGAAGTGTAGCATCACCGTGGTGGGACTCCTGAATGGGACGCTGGTGCTGGTGCTAATCAAACAGGGACCTGGACCTGGTGCAATGGAGCCTGCTTTGGAGTGAAACTGAGGGAAAGCGTGGCAGAGGGTGAGTAATAAAACCTGTGCTGATTAACGTAGCTTATATATCCAATGTCCTGCTTTGCTTGTTAGTGAACTGATGTAATGCGGGTGCTGTTGTCCAAAGCCCAGGATCTGGCCTTCACCCTGGGGCCCGTGCAGGGGTGGGACAGGCTGGGGGAAGGTGGACTCTCTGGCTCACCATGACAAGGAGATAAAACGCATCTGGGACTCTACGTACGTGTATGGAAGGAAGTGAACTCTTTCAGGGTACCCGGCCAAGAATACAGAACGTGCTCAGGACTCTACAAGCACCTGGTGAGGGAGGTGAACCATACCATATGGTGCTACCAGAACAAACTCTACTCTGGCTCCACTCTGTATTATGATGGGATGGATCCCATTGTGTCTGGGATTTTTACTAATGAAATACAAGGTGGGATGGAAAACACACTTACAAAACATACAAGATTAGAACTCACAATAATCATGATGATGGTTTAAATTTAAGCTCTAAGTCTTGCACTTCTGGAGGATAAATATGAAATTAAAAATAACTGCAGAACTTCAGAAAAAAAATATCTCTGGGGACCGTAACGGATCACAAACTGGACATGAATCCATGTGTACAGTTTTCAAAAAGAAAAAAAAAAAATGTGTGGGGGAGAAGACCTGAAGCATATACTATAAGAGAGCCATATATGACAGGAGGTAATTATCTTGCTCTGCTTGGCACTAGTGAAGCATCAGCAGGAATACTTCAGCATTTGGGCACTAAACTTAAGATACATACAGGCAACATGAAAGAGAAAAGGGGACCATAGTAAAAATATATTTAGAAAACATAAACAGAAAATGTAGACAAGATTATGTTGAGCAGAACGGTGTGTGAGAAATGTTGCTGTGAAAAGTGAGTTTTCTCCATGCTCTGTGAAGCTTAAGTCAGGCAGTATTAATTTTGAAGCAAGGGTGATTCTGGTCCAGTTTTTATGTTGGAAAGCTTCATGTGGGGCACTGGAATAGATTCCTCACACACCTGTGGGATCCCCTTTCCTGTAAATTTTTAGAAGCAGATCAGATAAAACTGTCATAAGTGCCCAGGCCCACTTGGTCCTGTCCCTGGGAAGGAGAGGGACTCAGCAGTGATCTACGTTCCCTCTGCGTTCTCAGAAAAGTAGATTGGACACAAACTCAAATATTTACCTTCAATAAGGAAGTGCTATTAATTTGGTTATTATTATAATTGTATTCCAGTCACTTTAATTTTCAAGGCTTTACTTGTGTTTTTTTCCACATGGAGCACCCTCCTTATGAGGACAGGCTGAGCAAGCTGGGGGTGTTCAGCCTGGAAAAGAGAAGGCTCCGGGGAGACCTTATAAACGGCCTTTCAGTATCTGAAGGGGCTACAGGCGAGCCAGAGAGGGACTCTTTTTGAGTAAGTGTAGTGACAGGACAAGGGGCAGTGGTTTCAAATTGGAAGAGGGGAGAATTAGATTAGATATTAGGAGAAACTTCTTTGCTGTGAGGGTGGTGAGAGCCTGGCCCAGGTTGCCCAGAGAAGCTGTGGCTGCCCCATCCCTGGAGGGGTTCAAGGCCTGGATGGGGCTTGGAGCAACCTGGTCTGGTGGGAGGTGTCCCTGCCCAGGGCAGGGGGGTGGACCTGGATGATCTTTAAGGTCCCTTCCAACTCTGACCATTCTGTGATTTTATGAAAAGAATAGGTGTTGCCAAGGTGTTAATAGAACTTACATAAAAGATGTTCTAGAGGAATACTGAATTTCCATGATATACATATGCTAATGCAGTGGGAAAGTGACTTCAGTCTAAAAGCAGCAGAGGGTGAAAGCCTGCCATGCACGTCCATGTGCTGGGGGAGGGTGGAAGGCAAGTCTTGCCACTCCAGTCATCTTAGTGGCCAAGAACTTGAGTCACCATCCCTGGAGGCATTCAAAGGAAGTGTAGACATGGCATTTAAGAACGTGGTTCAGTGGTAACTTGGCAGTGTTAGGTCTACAGTTGGACTCTAGGATCTTCAAGGTCTTTTCCAACCTAAATGATTCTCTGATTCTATGATTTTGTTACTGCCTCAGCTAAACTTCTGCAACTTTTTCCCTTCCTTTGTGTAGCAGTTTCCTGGATGTGAGGCCTTCATATAACCAGGAGATGGCACAAGAGATCCTTCCAGCCTTTTAGATGCACTATCAGCAAAGGTATGGTGAAAAACGATCAGCCCCCCAGCTGTGTGCTGAGACCCACCCGTTATAAACAGGCAGACACGAAATGGCAGAGATTTTTTTTTATATTCGATTTTTAAAATGAATATACGTTTACATTCAGCTGTTCCCTTTAATCTTTTAGAGAAATGCCTGCACACACAACTTCGAAATATGAGATCTTCATTACTTTCTGTCAACTCATAACACACTTATTTGTGCAAAACCTGTCAAAGGAAGCACACTGCAAAATATAGATGTTGGATTACACATTGTAACGCAGTTTTAAACATCTTGTCTAACTGCATTCCTGTCTCACGGGCTATAGCCCAGCTTTTTCCTTCAGTCAAGTGAGAGGGGATGTGAGGATGCGTCTGTGCTCCCTGCTTTGGGATGCAGTGATGGACAGAGTAATTTGTGTCCTGTGGCTACAGTTCTGCATCCTGCCAAAGTTAGGTTTTCCTCAGCTAACAGTAACACTTGCAGGACACTTGATGTAAGAGACTGGAAGAAAGAAAGTAGGAAGAAACAGTGTGTAGTGAGAAACACAGAAGTGGAGAAGAAATAACTAGAAACACGAAATGGAGAAGAACTTTGAAATCAAAAAGGAAAAAAGGTAACATTTATTTCCATTTCATTTGAACAGACTTGTTTTGGATCAGTACAAAGATGTGATTTATACTTGTTTTAAGTTAAGGGAATGAAGAGTCAATAAAATGTTTTCCCTGCTACATTTCAAAGCAGCGTTGCATGGCATACAGCAGGGTGGGCACAGAAGGTGGTAGATGGCAGAGGGCTGCCAGCTGTGATAGCTCCTTCTCCTGCTGACTCGTCCTGCTCAAATGCTCACTCTAAAAATCAAGGGGGAAAATTATTCTTTCTTTAACAGCTGGAAGTGAAAAGTTGCTTTCAGGAATGATAAATGCTTCAGTCATGGTATAGCTAGATTTCTTTACTTTTTGTTTCCCATAAATACCTTGTAGAAATAATGGAACATTTCTGATTTAATACATTATTTTTTATATATTTAATACGTTGTTAAATGTAACTTTAGGAGTGACCATCATGGAAAAATTTATCCTTCAGCAAAGAGTGACAAAGAAAAAGGCCTTGATTTCAAAGTTAGCCTCTCTGTTAGTTTTTGAAAAGATTTCAGGGTGTCTAAACATAACATTTTGTGGTTTTGATCAGATTATTAGTCCAAGTGATCTGAACAATTATTAAAACCAGTGGTATTTATGTGAATTTGCATATGCGTATTGTTCTCTGTAAGTGCATCTCATATCCCTAGATAATTCATATTTTTACTACAAACCATATCCTAAAGCATATTTATGCACCTAAAAATTAAATCCCTATCTACTTTGGAAAATAAAACCATTTCTAAAACCCCCTTTCATGCTGCTTCCTTCCAACTAATAGTTTTTCAATCTAGTTACTAGTCTAGACAGAACTAAACCAGCCACAGATTTCTGTGCAGTTTTGTTTGAGCAGTGTCCATGCTGAGATCTCTCTCTCAGTATGACAGGAATTAATGCTGAAGAAGGATTTATATGCTTGAAACTTGGCTGGCTTTCCAACTATAACAGTTCATCTAATAAAAATTAAGAAAGTTAATGTTTTAAATGTGGTCCTGATTCATACCATCTTTGAATTCTTTTTAATAAGCTTAAATTTGGGTAAGGAACTGTTAAAAACATAACACATAAGTGTTTTCTTTCTAAATATTTATAACATCTCTGCAGAATATACATCGTTTTAAAACATTTAGCCAATTCTGCTTAGCTGCTGATAGCAGGCTAATAACAGGCTCTAATATTAGGCTCTAATAGCCTTATAGCAAAGAGCCATGGGAGCTCTTGGCATTTTGAGCATTGTGTTGATTTAGATCAATTCCAAGCATGATGAGCCATTTAATTTTCATCTATGCATTCTCACTCTGTTTATTCCAGGCCCTCTTGGTATTTCTGAACATATGGTCTTTTTATTCCTTATGGAAAAGTAGCACTTATTCTGTCAAAGAGGAAAGATTATAATAATTGATAGTAAAGAGATTGGTTAGAGGCCATTTGTAATGCTTTCATGTCACAAGGGGAGATTTCTCAGAAATTACAATGGTTGGATAAACATGCCAGGGCAAAGACCATATAAATGGTATAGCGATGCCAGCAGCCCTTGCTTCACTGGGCAGACCTTCAACAGGAAACCTGCATGGCCACAGATGAACACACATCCTCCTTATGACCCTCCTGTGGGTCATAAACTGCTTTTTTTTACTCCGAATTGCATCAGCACTGAGCTGCTCCCAAGGACCACCCCTTCCCTCTGCCCTGTAGTCTCACGGGACCCTCCGCTGTTGGGAGAAAGGGTCACCTGCTGTACAAAGTGACAATCCCCTTCTTTGGGCTTGTGTACCCCACTGTGAGAATGTGAGGTGGTCGCAGTTTTCTCCAGTACCTGTGGATAACCCAAGGCACTGGGCAGCCCTTGGTTACTCTCTTTTCAGTTCCTTCAAAAGGAAGGGGATATCTCAGACCACAACCCTGCCCCTCTGCAGAGCTCTGAGATGGCTTACTGGGGCAGAGCTGGCCTTTGGGCTGGAAGATGTAGAGCAGCAATTAATTCTCAAAGGCTGGGCTGTTATCCCAAAAGATATCTGCTTCTCAACTGCCTGGTAGGCATCCAAGCAGGACCAGCCAGTTCTGCAGAACCTCCTCAGCCTTGTGTATATACATTTCTGCAGAGCTGCCTTGCATTTGTCCCAGCCAGGCATCTATAATGCCACTCCTTGGCCTCCTTGAATGCAGCTGCTGCTCACATGAAATATAGGGGTCAAGTGACAAATCTCACCTCATTTTAATTACCCTGGATGCTAAAATGTTGCCGTCTTCATTCCCACAGAATGGCCTGGCCTGTGCTCACATTTGGCATTATAATCCTCAGAATCCTGTGGTCTTCAGGAAACTGATGGTCCTCATTTTTGTGGGGAAGGTGCTGCCTCCCCAAAGAGAGCAGCTACATGTTGTACAAACATCTGCATAAAGTATTGTCAATATCTTCAGTAAATGGATCTTAAGACTTCTGCTGGTGGTAGTCAGGTAAGCACCTCTGAGCTTTTTTTCTCCACCTTCTTGTAGCAGCAGAGGGAAAGGTTCTGTCTGGTCCTGATCTACTCTCTAGTTCCCAAGGACTTTAGCATCAGCAGGTTTTCATCACACTGGTAGGGTTACTTGATTTTAAACAGGATATTTACGAACCACAGCTTATCAGGAGGTTTTCAAACAAGCACCTAATGAATAATACATGGAAACAGAAAAAAGGCAGCTTAAGAATTTCAGATAAAATTAAACTAGCAGCTGTTAAATATTGTAGCAGTCATTACATCCAGGAGTCATCTGCCATCTATCCAGAATACTTATACATTTTATGTATAGTGGAAATGAGATTTGGTTTAACCTTGTCACAATGTGATCAATTTGTGTCTCTGAGAGAATAACATTTGACACCATCTTTTGGCTGTGACATTTGCCTCAATAAAATGCAATTAATAAACCAGCAGTGTGTAAAGATGCAATTTGCAGCTCAGATGGTGAAAACATCTCAAAATCTGCAAAGAAACTAGGTGACAGATGTATCAGTAGATGCTAAAACCCAAGATTTTCTTCTTTTTTGAGCACCATCATATGTCATGTATTCTATTCGGCCCTATTGAACAGCTTGCCAAGTATCTTTATTAGTTGACATAAAGCTGGAAAAAATAATGCCATACAGATAGACTGCTTTATACTTTTTTAAAAAATGTATATAGATATATATGTATATAAGTTATATATAAGTATGTAAGTAGCATATATTATTTATCTTTATATGCGTAGTTAATATTATGTAGGGACTCGGAATGGAAATAATTCTGGGCACAAGGGACATATTTATCTCCTTGGCATGGGATCTTGCCCTGTCTGTGTTGTAGAATGCTGTTCAAGTAGTCAAAGAGATATAAATTGAGAAGGAAACCTGAAGGAAATTTCCCCATGAAAATTTAGTCCTTATGAAAGGCATTTTGCCTGACTGCACCTCATGTTTGGCAGGATTCTCCAGGCTGGCAATAGCACTAATATCCCCCCTTCTGACTGGAGAGGCTGTTGTTAAATACAGCTGACCCAAGGGACCTGTCAACTTAGTAACTCAGCAGATTCCCCTGTCTCCTTCCCATCTCCTGCCCCTTGGTCTGCTCTGGTGCCAGTGTGTTGGCACCAGAACTGGCTCATCCTCAAAAGCTCTGTAAATTAACTGTAATCACAGAGTGCCGAGAGATGCAGCAGGAGTGTCAGAATAACTAACAGAGCAAGTCACAGGATGAACGGGCAGTGGGGCTCGTGTGGCCGCAGAGAACGAGTGTAAAGCAGAAAACAAGGACAAGGACAGACAAGCCCGACGTGCGGTCGTGATTCCTGGAGGCAAAGTGATGCCAGGCAGGAGTGTGATAAGCATTTTCAATGTCCTTGCAAGGAGAGGGGATAGAAGGGGGGGGGGTGATTCATGGGTACCCTACAGTGAAAAACTGCCCGTGAAACACGAGGAACCTTCTGGCAATGTATTCGGGGGGATTACTGCAGCAGCCGAGTGTTTCTGGTGCACACAAACCCCAAGTCGGGCTGGGAACGTCACTGAAAGCCACGCTGGAGGTAATAAGAGGGGAGAGAGTGAGATAGAGTGACCCGCAAGAGATCTGGGAGGGAAAATATACCACGAATTCTGTAACCTCAGCAGAATGTTAATTCTAAGTCTTTTTTTGCTTCTTTAGTCCAGAAAACATACTTTATATAAGCAGCCAGAAGCCAGCCGATGGGTACAACTGAACAGCCTTGACCTCTACCTTTTTCTGTTTCACAACCTCCTCCTCCTCCTCCTCCTCACCCCGCGGCTGGTGCCGCAGCCCCGGGAGAATGCAAGGAGGGATTTTAATCCTCTTGCTCAGCCCAGAAAGGAGCAGACTTGAGAAGATCTCTTTAGACCGTGGATATTCTGCTTGAAAAGGAATAAAAAAAGCCAGTTCCAGGGGTAGGGCGAGCAGGAGCAGCTGCGTCCCGCCTCCCGGGACCCTGGTCCCTGTGTCCCCCCCCGGGGGTGCGTTCCCCAGCGCCTTTGAGGCCGCTGAGCGCTATAAATGCCATTTGCATGGGGATGGGATGTAAGGAGAGCTGTAAATCCCTGGCGGCGGAGTGAGCTCCTCCAGGGGCAGACACGGCGGAGCCGAGCCTCTGCGAGCTGTGGCAATGTGTGAACGGTGTCTTTTGTTGGGGAGGGGGGAACTGATGGCAATTAGATGATACTTATCTGGCCCTTTGATGTGTATTTACACAAACGACGTTTTCCTCCTGGACTTGCGGTATAAAGGAGGAGCCGCGCTTCCCGCCACCCTCCGCCCCGGCATCTCCGGAACACCAGGATGACCAAGGCCCCTTTCTCGGTGGAGTGGTTGTCCCAGAGCAGCCAGGCCCTCAAGAGCCCCACCGAGGCCTTCCCGCACCCATCACCCTCGGCGGCCCCGGGCCACCCCGGGCCCGGCTTGAGCGAGGGGGGCGAGAAGGGTCCCGCCGGGCCGCGGGCGGGGACGGGCGGCAGGAAGCGGGACCGTTTAGCGACCGCCCCCGCTGCAGGTAACCGCGGGGCTGTCGGGGCGCCTCGGCGGGATGGGGAGGACCGACGGGCCCTGAACCTCCCCCGGGGCCCGGCAGGGGACCGCCAGAGCGGTGGCTGCCCGAGGTGAAGGCGGGGGGCGGACACCCCCCCACCCACCCATACAGTTCTGAGTCTCTTCCTCCTCCTCCTCCCTCTCCCCAGGCGAGCAGGCGCGGGGAGCGGAGCAGCAGCCGCCGGAGGGGGGTCCCGGGGGGCGGCGGCTGCGCAGGGCCTTCAGCGCCGAGCAGCTCAGCGCCCTGGAGAGCTCCTTCCAGCGGCAGCGCTACCTGGGGGCCGCCGAGCGGCGGCGGCTGGCGGGCAGGATGGGGCTCCCGGAGGCGCAGGTGAGCGGGGGACGGACGGACGGACGGACGGACGCGGGGGGCGAGGGCCGTGCCGCGGGTCAACCTCCCCCTACCCCCTGCCCGCCTCCCTCTTCTTCCCCCAGATCAAAACCTGGTTTCAGAACCGCCGGATGAAGCTGAAGCGGCAGCTGCAGGAGCTGAGGATGGAGCCTTTCTGCGCCCCCCCGCTGCCTTGCGGACCCCAGGGCGGCGTCGTGCCCTTGTCGCTCGCGTACGTGGCCCGGGAAGGGTCCGCCGCCGGGGGCTGCACCTTGGCTGCGGTGCCAGCACCCACCCTGGGACTCAGCAGCGCCTGCAGGGCACAGCCTGGGGGCTTCTGGGTGGCACCCCGCTTTGTGGGGTACAGCAACCCCACAGCGTTCTTGCTGGGTGTCTGACCCCCTAATACGGACTAAGACCGAGGAGGACTCGCACTACTGATGGCGGAGCTGCCCTGTCTGTGACTGTCTGGTGGATTATCATCCAGCACTGAGCTACGAATTTTGCAGAGACGCACTGGAAAATCTTGATCTGGATCGTGGACTGCAGACCCCTGCGTTTATAGACCACCCTGTCAAATAGAAACACAGCGGGGCAAACACTAACATAAGCGGAATCTTTAAATAAACCAAAAGTTTTTCCAGCTTTCATGTGAATTCCTTCCATAAGGATTGTAGAGCTATTTATCCTGCCCTAAAAGAGAGCTCCTCTTCCTTAAAGGAAGCATAGGCTCCTCACTCTCTAGAGCTGTCCTGCTTCCCTGCAATTTACTGAGGGTGAGTGCAGAAAATCATTAATTTCCTTGTTCTCTAAAGCAGGTGTCCAACCCCTTCAGCCACTTCCCAAGTGGCACTTGGAACTGCTTTTATCCAAATGTTTGGATGCACCTGTTACCAATAGTTAATACTGGGCTTGCTATCGCAGCAGAATGGATGCTTTCCGTTGGAGCTCTTTAAATAACATAGAGAATATAATTTTAAGATGTAAAGAGTCACTTTCTAAATAAATATGTAAATGTACCTTGCCGCTTTCTTGTGCAGCCTCAGTTGATTAGTACTAAAGAGATCTTGGAAAGAATCTAGCCTTGAAACTTATCAACAAAATAGTATCTCAGTATCTCACACGGACCTGAGGGGCGATTATCGGAAGAAATGCAACATTCCAAAGCTGTTTTCGCTTTGTAGGTAGTAGAGTTGTTACCACTCTGCTATGCGCTTTTAAATTACTATTATTAGTTGAATACTGCTCTAGAAAACTTTTTAAGATAAGAATGGTCGTTTTCAGGTGAGATAAAGGGCCCTGAGGAATGATTCTTGACTGATACAAGTTGCCATAAATCTTTCAAAGTCAATTGTCAACTAACGTGAAAAGAGCATTGAAAATTTTCACCAGGGGAGTTGATCTCTTGGGAGGTTTCCAGCCCACTGGTAATGTCCCGAAGGTCCTGTCAGACACTCTCCCACACAACACACCTATTGTCTTTCACATGCAGGAGCCAAACTGCCGCTGGAGTACACGTGCCTGGTAAAAAGCAACATTATGCTTTTTGTCTTTTTCAGCATTACTGTTGCAGGTTATGGCCTTCGATTTTCTGAGTAGCTGTCACTTTTGGAAGCCACTTTAATTGTTTTGTAATCCATGCTGTATTTTCCTAACCTTTTGAGATATTAGTATTTGCTTGGAGCTGCACAGTTAACGTGGTTCTGCTACAGTTTCAGAAAGCTAATGAGGGCTCAGCTGCTCTCAGTCTTGATAAGATCTCTTCAGGAATATGATGCATTTGGGATTAAGGAAATTTGTTGACGCAAGATTAAAATTCCGATTGAAGGGAGGTTTATTTCTACAAGTCAGGTACTACTAAACGGTTATATCAACTCAAGGAAAAAAAAACCAAACACCAACAATCTGCAATTCTCTGACTCTTTCAGATGTCATTATGTTTTTGGAATGACGTCTGCAATGGTGACTATTTTGTTTGCTCAAAACAGTGACGTTTTTAAAATAGCAAAGCAGTAAAGGCCAATAAATACACGGTTTACCGGGGGAAGAAAAAAGGTCTAAAGCGTGAGACCTGTCTTGAAGGGTAGTTGGGCAATCCCTTATCATCTTGTTTGGCCACAGAGCTGAACCCGCCTCTCCTGTAAATGCTTTGCTCACCCCGTACAGAAGGAAAACAGCCCTTCGTGCTGGCAGAAGCCAGAGCCGGGGGTGTTGGAGGCTCCGGGGGGAGGAAGGGGTACAACACCCCAGGGGGGCTCGGGCCGGGCCTGCCCCAGCGCTGCGGAAGCGCCACGAACCCAGAGGGGACGAGGATGGGAAGGGATTTGGGAAAAGGAAGGGATTTGAGGAAGGGGTTTGGGGAAGGGAAGGGCAGGCGCTGCCGCAGCTGAGGCCGGGGGAAGTAAGAGAGAAATCAAAGGGTTCGGGGGAGAGAACAAATTGCCCCCACCGGTAGGGACAGGGTTTGTGTGCAGGCTCCCCCCCCCCGCCCCCCGAAGGGCAATAAGGAAAAGGGGAGGCAGGAGCGCACCTTGCCGAGGTCTCCGAATGTCCCGGGTGAGACGTCTCTCGAAGCCTGGCGGTTCCCCCTCCCTCCCTCCCTCCCAAAGTTCAGAGCAAGCCGGAGCCCGTCGGGGCTGCCGGGACAGCGTGTCGCGGTGTGCCCTTGCAATTTGGCCACGGTTTCAGCGTGCGGGGCTTGTGGGCACCGCGCTGGGACAGGCAGGGCTGCGCGACCGAGATTTATTCTTGCTCATTTTGGGTGTCTCATCCGCTATGCTTTACTCCCGGGGGCAGGGGTCCTGCGCTGGCCCCGCACGCCGCAGAGCCGGCATTAGCCAGAGGGCCAGCAGCCCCGCAGCCACTAGCGCGGCCGAGAGCCCCCTCGTCTCCAGCAACCCCCCATTTGTATCTTCCATCGCATCACCACAACCACCGCGACGAGAACGCTCCCCGGCCCTCAAAGCCGTGTCAGCTTCATCGAGGAGCCGGGAGGAGCGGGGGTCGAGGAGCAGTCTAACGCCCGGGCGGTGGGACCGCTGGAGCCCCCGGCCCGGTGTCTCTCGAGGAAAGAGCCCGGGTAACCTGGGAACGGGGCTCCCCGGGGGAGGAAGAGGAGCTGGGAGGGGGGAATTGCCAGAGCACTGACTTCAAAGCCTTTCTCCCCTGCGGCGTATGCGCGGAGGGTGAGAAACGTGATTGAATTAGCCCGGTGGGAACGGCAGGGAAACGTCTGCAGCCTTCGCTTGTTAAAGCCTGTCCCAATTTGGGGAGGGCAGCCAACAGGGGAGTGGGAATGGGGTCGGGGTATTTCCCGTCCCGTCCCCCCCCAGCTCCCAGACACGGTGGAGCCACTCCAGGGGCCTCTTTACAAACCAGGTGAAGTTATTCGGCATTCTGTGCTAATCTCGCTCTGGCAGGCCATTACAGCTAATTGCTGTCCATTATCTCTTTCTTTGATACGCAATTAGATGGCAATTAGCTTGATAAATCCCACCGAAGGAAGAGGAGAGAAATCTTGGTCTGTCTTGTTCCTTGTGCAGAGTTTACTTCTCCTTTATAGCTGTTTCTTAAACTCTCTAAACCTCACCTTGGTGCCACCTTCCAATGGTCATTAGT
Source organism: Scolopax mira (assembly GCA_004320125.1). NCBI lineage: Eukaryota > Metazoa > Chordata > Aves > Charadriiformes > Scolopacidae > Scolopax > Scolopax mira. Next base: position 138,011 of record BJBW01001143.1, read on the forward strand.
GGGGACCTTCTCCTGGCAGCTCTGCGATTTAGGGAGTGCTGAGTGCTTTAATTCTTGTCTCCCTGATTAGTTATTCTGCCTGGACAATTCTGAACAACTGCGGAGCTGCCGCAGGTCCTCGGGCGACGCGGTGAGTGATGGTGGTTTTGGGACACAACACGCGTTACCGCTTCGTTTGGGGCGAACTTGTCCTTAACTTCTCTGGGCGCTTTGTCCATCAATTACGCAAAGTCCTCAAGGAGATTTCCCCACGAGCTGTTTTTAATGTAAAACGCCTGTTCGCTCCGGGGGTTGCGGGATGGGGAGCGCCGAGAGCGTTCGGTGTTTTGTGTGTATTTGCCCGCACCGTTCCCGTGGGCAAAGGAGCGACGGAGCGATGTCCCGGTAAGTGCTCTCGGGGACTTCAAACAGAAGAGCATCGATTTCGAAACGGTGGATCTCGTTGATGCCTAATTGACTGTCGAAGGGCGCCATCGGGACATCAAAGGAGGCGCTCAGTAGCCGAGTTAGCGTTTCCCCGGGGGGGCAGGGAGGGTACCAGCCGCCATGGGGGGTCCCACCGGCCGCAGGCCCCCATGGCCCCCGGGGGAGAAGGGCAGATATCTCTCGTCTGGCCTGGGCTTCCAGCCTGTTGCCCTCTTTCCCCGCGGATTGTACGCGCCTCTGAAGGGCTGACACAGGCTCTCCCCCAAAAAAAACCTGCCCCCTGTTCGTGCGGCGAAACAGAGGTGACATTGTAGTTGTTCTCACTGCATCTTCTGCCATCCCCACTCCTCCGTTTTTACCAAGAAGACTTTGAAACACCTAGACTTTCCGGAAAGAGAAATGAAACCTGCCTTGTGATGGAGCCAGTAGCTGAGCAGGTATCGGGCCTGGTGACCTAGTACATCATCTCTAGTCTGTGCTAAATATTATGACAGTTTGCTCAGTGTGCTGCTTTTTCCATGGACTACTTCTTACGAACGTGGCTAGTAAAGGAAAGTTTGGAATGATGATCGGATGATCTGCCTCAATTTTTTTTCTAGAAATTATTTTTATTAAGAATGATTATTCTTCTGTTCTCCAATTTGTGGCCATTTATTTTTTCTTATGCTGTCACGCAAAAACAGGTGTGGAAAGACTTGTCACAACAGCATTCTTGGGGAGCACCAATACTTGAGCTTCTAGTAACTGGTGCAGGAAACATTGCAGCCTCAATAATGGGCTGAACTTTCTCCCCAACAGAGCCTTCATCCATGTAGAGCCCTACACATTCTCATGAGCTTATACATACATATATGTGTGTGTGTGTACAAAGTCCCAAAAGAAATATTATTCCCATTGTGTACCACTGAGTCAAATTGATAATTTTTCCCTAAAAGTCTTGTAAAGTCCACGTGAAAAGAATGCTTTGTCCTGATAACTTTAGCTGGAATTCTCACCTCCTGGCATCTCTCACTGCACGTAAATTTCGGAGCATCACAGTGATGTTATAAGTGCATATAAGTTATCAGAACATTTATTGAAGCAAGCATGGTTCTTATGGTTGTAAGGCTTATGTGCAACCAGAAAACAAAAAATATTTAGAAATATGATTTGGAGAAATGGTTTCACTATGTCCTTAATAAATCATGTAAGAAAAATACATGTAATTTTCAAGATTTTACAGTATCCCCAAGCTCTGGGCATAGGGAATTCTATGTGAAAAGACATTAGTTTCCCTAAAACCTTAGATTTCTTTTTGATCATGATTATGCATAAATTGAATGATACAAAAGTTTCAAGTGATACAAAATAATTGAGTGGAAGAAAATTTGTGTCTCCTTTAAGCACTAAATTTCTGCAAAGTGAAGGGACTATTTAACTGCCGCTGTGGAGCCTCTATCCACCCAGAGTCATCAAAGTTTTCAAGTTTCTCAAGCTGCCACCTCTTTCTGATGGGAGTTACAACAGCCACGTCCCACCCCTTCCCCATCTGTTCCAGCGTTTTGTGGTCCTCCGATGCAGCTATGTTCATGAGGGGGGAGGGGTCCTGTGGTTGTGTATATACATCTTGTTCAATAGGCAATTCAGATTGGACTCTAATTTAAAAAAAAAAAAAAAAAAGGAGGTAAGTCAGTTTTCATTGACTTACACCAGTGAGATAGGTCATCTGCTTACTCAGTCAACTGACAGGGGAAATGGCAGCAGCTGTTCAGAGCTACTAACTGTTCCTCTATAAGACACATAATATATAAATGCAAATGCACACACTCTTTGGGCACAGCACTGATGTTCATCTCATGCCTGGTTTAATTTTGGTGGCAGGGATGAAGTGTCCCTCACTAGATGGTAGTCTCTGGGTGTTGCTGTGTGCCTGGGTGGGGGGAGTACAGGGCAGAGGGGACCCAGGGCTGCCTGACGTGGCACAGGTTTCACCTGCTGGAGGGGAAACTACCCTGGGGGAGGACACTGTTTACTGGGCAGGTGTGTGCTTGGTTCAGGAGCTCCTGAATCCCAGTGGTTTTCAGGTACTACTTCCACTTCCACCAAGTGCATTGCCACTTGGCCAGGCATTGGGGCTCTGTGGGGGGCATGCACTGCACTACAAGGGACCACTTGCTGTGGATGAGTTTCTCTGCTTGGATTTGCCCACACGTGGGGTTATTCAGAAATGGCTACCTTGAAATAATATGTAAATAGTGAGTACTGTGGTATGTTTGCTCCAGAAAAAGAGGGACCAGATGAGAGATTGAACAGTTCAGGAATAGTTATTAAATCTGGAAATGATTAAAATTAATGTGCAGGCACTTGGCTCTTTCGGGGAGCAGCGAGTGGCCTATCCCTGTTTGACTATCGTCCTGGCAAACCGGGGAGGTCCCAGCTGACTGGCCCAGCAAATGTGATGCCCGTCCACAAGAAGGGTGGGAAGGATGGTCCTGGGAACTGCAGGCCTGTCAGTGTGACCTCGGTGCCCGGGAAGGTGATGGAACAGATCATCCTGAGTGGCACCCAGGATGATCAGTATATGAAGGGCACCCAGGTGATCAGGCCCAGCCAGCACGGGTTCATGAGGGGCAGGTCCTGCTTGACAAACCTGATCTCCTTCTATGACAAAGTGACCCGCTTGTTGGATGAGGGAAAAGCTGTGGACGTTGTTTACCTGGAGTTTAGCAAGGCCTTTGAAACAGCGTCCCACAGTATCCTCCTGGAGAAACCAGTTGCCCATGGCTTGGATGGGAACACTCTCCACTGGGTTAAAAACTGGCTGGAGGACAGGCCCAGAGAGTGGTGGGGAATGGAGTGAAATACAGTTGGAGGCTGGTCACGAGTGGTGTCCCCCAGGGCTTGGTGCTGGGTCCGGTTCTCTTCATCATCTTTATCCATGATCTGGACAAGGGGATCAAGGGCACCCTCAGGAAGTTCACAGATGACACCAAGTTGGGTGGGAGTGTTGATCTGCTGGAGGGTAGAGAGGCTTTGCAGAGGGATCTGGACAGGTTGGATGGATGGGCCAAGGCCAATGGGATGAGGTTCAACAAGACGAAGTGCTGGGTCCTGCCCTTGGGTCACACCAACCCCCTG
>BJBW01001144.1:4091-35063 GCA_004320125.1 Scolopax mira
GGGTTGTCAGGCCTTGGAATGGGCTGCCCAGGGAGGAGGTTGAGGAACCACCCCGGGAGGTGTTCAAGAGATGAGTTGACAATGGTACCCAGGGATATGGATTAGTGTTGGGTTGGTGTTGCTTTGGGTGTAGTGTGTAGTCTGTGTGGGTTTTTTTGTTTGTTTGTGGGTTTTTTTTATTGTGTTCTGGGTTTTTTTTTCTTCATTGGTTGGACTAGATGATCTTAAAAGGTCCCTTCCAACCTATGTGATTCTGTGAATGCGATAACCTCCCTGTCCTCTGCTGCTCTGAGTAGGCTGGTGCCAGGATCCTGTGGATGGGTTCAGAAAAGAAAGGTTGAGGGTACTGGTAATTTTCCTATCTTGTGATCTTGAAGGATGGGCAGAGCTGTCCTGGTGATGATAAAGTGGGGGGACAAAAAAGGGTTTCTCCGTACTTTCTGTCTGTCTCCTTCATTCCATCCATCAGGTTTTGGCTTTAATTGATCCAGGGGAATACTCATAGGTTCACAAGTGAGCTTTATGTTGTTAGAGCTTGTGGCTTATGGCCTCGGGCCTAAAAGTCCAGGAGAAATAAAAAGCTAATGGTTTTGAATTAAGAGACTCGCTTACAGGCGTGCACGTACAGTTCTATATATTTGTAAGAATATATGCAAATGATAAGAATTATGCACGGGTTTTGAGACTACAGGAATTCAGCTGACTTTGAAAACCATAGTGAGGGCTCCTGTACATTACTACTATCCTTCATTTTGTGTCTCTCACATACTGTATTTTCAACACTTGCAGTACAGCCTTAAAGTTGGAGCACTAAATCTGTGTTCCCAGTGCACTCATCTGCACCAGGGAAACTGATCCTCCAGCCAAGTGACCCAACTAATTGATGTATGCCAGGAGAAGGAGAGTCTGGCCTTGGACTTGACTGGTATTTTACATGCACTATACCAGTATATAGATTATTTATATTGCAGGAGTGCTTAGAAGATCACTGCCTTAAAATATTAAACAGCACAGACAAAACTGAAACAGCTACTGCCTCAAAAATAATATTTTTTTTTTTTTTCCCCCTGCAGCTTCTGATTCTCTGGTAAATTAGGAATACTGAAAAATTGTTTGTACAGTGAATATATTGTCTCGTTAAATGTTGTGCACAGATTTCCTCTTGCACCAGGGACACTTCAGATGTCTCATTCACTGTATTTGTGTGATGCGTTTACAACTTCGCTGAAAAAGCTGGGAGAAGTTTTTCTTTGTGTACTAATAGTGTCACAAAATCACTCGCACAAAAGCACAGATGTTCTGTGGCTGACACACAGGCTTGGGAGTGCGTGTTTCTGCCCCCAGATTTTGTCTAAATAGATAAAATAGTTAAACTTTTTTTTTTTTTTTTCTGTCAGAGATCTAAAGAGATGAATGACAGGTCTTATAATAATGGTAAATATGCTTGGGGCAATGCAGAGGCCAAAGACCATGACCCTGCATTGGTAGAACACTGTTTTCTGGGAGAATCTTAAGAATTTTCAGTAGACTCAAACATGCATGGGAACATTTGGGATGGTTTCAGCTTTTTTTTTTTTTCTTTTTTTATCTCTTTGGAATAACTTATAAATATTTCAGAATGCCCCCGCGACAAGTCGGATCCTGTGTGAAAAAAATTGAAGGGAATGTATTTTAGAATTGTATCCCGAGTGTTTATAAGGACTTTTGTAATGCTAGAAAGCAGTCATATATAACTGTGCTGGCTACCTTGTATGCCACTAACAAGGAAAACCCTGCTCTAGAGATACGAACTAACCTGCGTGTCACAGGGGATGAAATAGGTGGAATGAACCAAAAATAGGTGGAAAAAAAAAAATAGTGGGAGCTGCCTTGCAGGGCAGGTTGAACTTTCTGCTTAGGACTTAGTGGCACCGTAGGAAAAGGAAATGGAAACGCAGAAAATAAATAGAAGTGAAATGATGCTGATGCTCCTCACGGAAGGTTTGTTAATATTTTCAATGACACCTGCAAGTTTTCTTGAAAGTTTTCTTGAAAGTTTTCTTTGAGTCTACACCAGAAGACTCGAAGGCTGAGACCGAAGCCCGTTTAACACAAGCGAGCTGTCAGCAACTTGATCACATCATCAAAGCTGATAAAAATATACCAAGGCGAGCGAGTGGCTCGGTGTCCGAAAAGGATCGCGTAAGGGATTTATGGGTCACAAGGAGAGAGCCCGTGGCGATCCGTTTCTTCGGTGTCTTTCGGAGTGGAGGTATAAATTTGATAATTGAAAAGTTGTGCTCCCACATGAACCAGGGAAAAACACCGTGAATGCATCACAATGTTGATTTTTTAATTTTTTTTTAAATCAGGTGAATCTTCTAGCTTAGTTATGAATTTCTAGAGGGCCTCTAGAACTTCTCTTTGAAAAATCATTGATTTATTTTTTTTAACCAGTTAACCTTTACTTCCAGCTATTTAATTACAATAATTATAGAATAGCACCTCTAACTCCACTCCATAGCAGATTGAGTCCTCTGAAATGCAAGTGATGATTTCTAGCAGTGTGCACATCTTTTAAGGGTTTATTTTACCACTATATTCATACATACCCATCCCCATCCTCTCTCAAGGGTTGCTGAAGTTGGCCAAAGTCCTTCTACTGATATCCATGAATAGCAATTGAAAGCTTAAAATATTACTGAGGGCCAGATCCTGTCATTGTAGCACATCAGAAAGTATACAGGAACCTAAAAAAATTTAGGTTAAGGGCAGAAGTGTGCTGAGAGGTACCAATTTCCCAAACTCATGACTGAAACCAGTCAATAAATAGATGTGTTTTTTTAATTTACTGTGCCATATTGTTTCATTTTCATGTTGATAAAAAAATAAATTGAATGCATTTGGAAAGCACTAAAAAAACCTCACGTGTTCTTGTATACCTTCAGGTGAATCTTTTGTTTAAATGTCAAATCTTGTCAAATGCTTTCACTTCTGAGGGTAATTTTAGGTCTGTCTGGTTTTAGTCAGGTCCATAAGTGAAGCCCTACAGCAGAGGTGCTCAGCCAATGTGTTTGGCAACTCTCAAAGACTTCAGCACTTGGTTGTTTCCTTGTTTGTAAGGAGTAACAAGCCATAAAAAGCAGGGAAAGCAGAGGGAAGCTCTTGGTGGTGGTGTGGCTTCCTTTACTGGGAGGTCTGATAACCCACCTTGAAAGCCAATAGCCCTCGACCACTCCATCCTGTACTTGGGAAACAGGGGGGCTGTGCGATGGAGATGTGGTCCCTTGGCAAGGGAGGGTGGTGTCAGCCCTGGAGGGACAGGTGGCTCCGACTGCCCCGACAAGGAGTAGGGTGTCAACAATGACAAAGGGATGGTTGGCAACACCTGAGGACAAACGAGTTGGGTGTCAGACCTGGTGGCAAATATCGTGTCTGCTCCCATTCACGGCGACGCTGGGGGCTAGCATAGTACTTGCCAAAAGCCCAAAAGTTGGTTGTATTTCACTTCAGTAGATTATATACATATTTTGAGGTCTTGCATATAAATATTTCTACTTCTTAACTTTTTTTTCAGGTGGTTTGGTGTGAATTGCATATTGGGTAAGTCCAACAGTTACTCACGCTTGCTGGTATCAAATTAATTTTGACCTCTCAATAGCAGAAGAAAGGAAGGGAGTACTTTTTGGGACGTGGCAATGGTGGCAGTGTTTGTCTTCAGTTGGCACCACAGGTTCTATTGCTGAATGGGATCCCAGACCTTAGCTGAAACTTTTAATTGGCACTGAAACTTTTTGGGTAAACAACAGACTGGAATCGCTTGTTTGACGCTAATATTTCCACTCTATTTTCTTACTCGGAGCATTGTCAGGTTGGGCTGGACTCAACCATGTTTGCTGTTGGAGTTTTCAGTGTTTGTTTAAAAAAGGAATATTCCGAGAGCGCAAGAGGTCTGTTATCGTTTTCATCTGCATACATAACTTTCAATGACTGTAATGGGAAATACGGAGAGGGAACAGATTGCCTAAGAATGCCTGTCTTTAAAGCAATTAGTTTGATAAATGACCTGACTGAGGCCGGTCAGAAAGACAACAGAAGAGAGAATTATCTATGAAGAGCTACTAAATCGCAGTGACCATTCAGGACACCTTTGCAGTAGAAAAGTCATGCAGGTTTTTGTCTCTACAGTGCTTTATTATTATTTTTTTTTTTTTTTCCTGTGCTTGAAGCCTTTGCAGCAGTTACTGTTACCCTCTGTATTTAAGGCAAGGAGAGATGGAGGCAGGAAGCTTCAGGGGTTCTCCAGATAGAGAAGTGGTAGGTTCTTATCTGAGGAATTTCTGGTTGTTCTTCCATTCATTGACTGGTGGAGTAGCAGTTGCTGGGCTGCATGGGGCGAGCAGCATCCCAAGCTCCATTCGGGTCCTACTCAAGCAATAAATCTTGAGAGGATTCAACCCAGACGTCCTTCAGCTACTGTGGCCATTTCCAAAGCCCATGGTATGATGCAGATCTCACGTCAGATGTCTCATGTTACTATGAGCTGTCATTTCCATAGGAAACTATTGAAAATTAGTGAGATTTTGCACAAATAGGTCTGTGTTATCTCCCGCAGCAAACTTAAAGGAATGCTGGGAATGAAGTCCTGTTTTCTGGTTTTTCCCCATTGGTTTCTCAAGAGGTCTTCAGATGCTCAGGAAAGACAAGTACTATAAACAGTTCAGCATATAGACGACAACACATACTTTGGTTTCTAACATCAATAAATAATTAAAAAGATATTTTAGTTTACATTTTCATATTTTAAAGGTTTCTAGTAACAAAGCTGGTCTTTTAGTGTGTGGGTTTTTTTTTTTTTTGTTGTTGTTTTTTTTTTTCTTCCCCCCCCTGTCTGTGAAAGAACAGCTGGTTGGGAAAGATTGGTGCAATGCTTTGGTGGAATGTTTTTCCATTGATGCATGCTATTTAATGAAGAGTTGTTTTCCAGCAAAAAAAATATGTGCTCATCCTCTTAGAATTTTTCTGGGAATAAACAGCAAACAGACAGATCTGTAGCCATGGTTATTGAAATGGAAAGCTCAGGTTTTTAATTTCAGAATTTTGATGTTATAACCTCAGTTTTCAAAAAGAAAAAGTAGGAAGAAATCCAGATTTTTAATTATTATTATTTTTTAATTTCTGAGTTGCTGGAGACTGATTTTTAAAATGTGTTTTCCTTTAAATTTGGTGCAAATTCCAAGATGTTCAGATTTCCTGCGAAGGATAAATCCTGAGCTTAAAACAGGCTTATTTTGGACTCTGAAGTTTTTATTCAAAAAAATGCTTGAACTATACAAAATTGCTGAGGAAATGTAACGTGTGTGTGTGCCATCTCTCATTCTTGTGAGCCTTTAAGAATCCCTTTACTCCAGTTGGTGTCAGTGACAGGAGTTTTGAAGTAGGGCTTTAGTCATTTAACAACACAGGGGAACTAGAGGGGAGGAGAGGTGGTGTTTCCCACGAAGTGCAGGAATTCGAAATGATATTTTAAAACGTATTTAAAAATAAATTTTAAAAATTTATTTTTAAAAATCCGTGTTTTCAATTCTTATCCCCATTCTTTTTCTACCTATTCCTCTTTGCTGCGGCACTGCTTTAGAGGAGACTTTCAAGCAGCTCCAGCAGCAAATGCAAGTATAGTAATGCACTGAAAGATAAGATTTTTGTGGAGGGATCTTGGTTCCCAAATTCCTCAGTTTTCTCTTGAATCCTAGGAGGATTCTTCCTTACCATGTGAGAAAACTGAAGTCATGGAGACCTAGGAGACTGCAGAAGGTCCCTTGGCATAACGCAGCCGTTGCAGGGTAATGAGTTTAGGTGCAGCATCTTTGTCAGACGGAAGAGATGTGCACTTGCAATATATGTTGCAGGTTTGGGGAATTTGTTAAAAATGCACAAATGAGCACAAATCTCTTTCTCAAAGCGTCATGGCTCGCCCAAGGGTCAGTGTTCTCTCTACATTTTTTGCTGACTCAACACATTGTCATGGCATTTCCTTCTTAGGTTTGCATTTGCAAATGTGATTTAAAACTGGAAACCCTATTGATATGACCAGTGGTTTTCTTTGTGCACGTGATACCATAAATTGAAACCTGTTTTTTTGTGAAAGAGGGAAAAAGTGCTCACCCCTAGCTATTCAGTACAGCTGTATGCCCAGCAATCCAAGGTTTTTTTTCTTTTGTCCTCTCATCCTCATCTAAATATTTGTGTTAAAGTAGTTTGAGCCTTATCTCCTCTTGGCTTGTTACTTGTTTTATTTTCCTTCACCTTCCCAGCAAGACTGTCCCTTAAGTTGCAGCTAAAATTGTGAAATGCATGTCTAGATCCAAAATCTCTACATCTGGAGTGAATTCAGCATTTTTTTTCTCTTTTTTTTTTTTTTCCCTAAATAACCTTATCTCCGGTCATTGACGTGATGCCTATTTCTGGATACAGGCGTATAAGGCTGGCTCCATTCTGAGTCAGTGTGAGTTTTGCTATTGTCTCTAGTGGAAGCTAGGGTTATGCACTTGGACATAGAAAGTTTGATGGAGACTTTAATTAAGTTTGTGAGAGTCATTAGAGGATGATAACCTTTCATCCCTTCTGACCTCAGCTGGGTTTTGAACTGGCTACCTAAAGGTTAAAGATTCTCTATCCCCTTTACAACGCTTTGATCCAGGAAGCCCATTTTATTTTCAAATCCTTTAAATTTCCCGTTTTCTGGGTTAATTTTAAATGGTGATGGGTGGTTCTTTTGCTTTAATTTCCTGCTCATCATTCTTCCCCATGGATCCCCTATAAATGAAGCTGCTTGTGGGTTCTGGCCTGGTTATGAGGCAGCCTTGCTGGAGCATTCTTTTTGAGGCTTTGTCTTCTCTCGAGCATCCAAGAGAAAGTCTTCATTAGAGAAGGTCTTGGATAGTGCAGTTTTATATGTTGAGAAACACTTGTATGAATCCTAAATCTTGGTATTTAGCACTGCTTTTTTTTCTGGAATTTGGAGTCTGGTAAATACGTCCAGTCAGAAACTAGGTAAATGGGGGGCTAAACCCACTCGAGACAGTTAGGAAATGCAAGCCAAGCATTTCTGCTGTTTAAAAAATTTCTCCAAATCTTCGTGAATGGAAGTTTTTATGTTGTTGCTGTTGATAATCCAGCACTTCAGTCCTCCTGCGCAGTCTATAACCCGGCACCAAAGTGTTCACCTATGTTTCCCACATCAGAGTTTTGGACTGAAGTTTGGTTACTCTGAGATAAGGGACAAAATTCTCATTGCTCTTCGCAGAGCCAGTGAAAGAGGATTTCCGATCCTCACAGCTGAGCTGCCTGTTCTGGGATAAAAGCTTTCTTGTTAGACTGCGAATGTTTAAAAAAAAATCCAAAAAAACCTCTGTGTTTTCAGTCCTAGCTGCAAGTATTTTTGGCATCAAACTTGCTCTGTTCACTTTTAATTCCAGATCCAGACTGAAAGCAGTAGTGAAATGTATTCAGTCTCTTCAGGACTCCTACCTGACTTTAATTAGGGTAACTTGTTAACTTTCCTGCACTGCCTTTCTTATCCTGTCGTAGAATGAGAGCAACTTACTATTGAACCTGCAGGTTATGACTGATTTCTACCCTTATCACACCCTGACCTCAAAACCCAGATGTTAAATCACCAGTCTCAAAATTTGGAATTTGCGTTTGGTTTCAAACCCAAATGTTGTGACTTAATTTAATATTTTCAAATGCAACAAGTGAGCCTCTCTCCAGCACTCTCTAAATTTCATTAGGGAAAAAACCTACCCACTCTTGTTGATGAAATAATTTAAACGAATTAAATGTTATGAGTTTTTTGTTTATCTTCTCTACTCCATCTGTGCAAATTTACAAATGTACAAAACTATTCCCTTTTCCAGTTAGGGTATTGATTTTTTTAAAAAAATAAAACGCTACCTTTCTGTCCTCACAATTGCAAATTCCCATCTGATCTCCAGTGTGTTTGTTAACAAATTAATTCCTCTCTTAATGGTTTTAAGCTTTGAGTTTGAATCTTTGAGTAAATCACAGAAACCAATGGCCATGCTGCTAATTCCCTGAGACTCCTTTATCTGTCACTGATTTATGTGTGTAATCATCCTTACACTGGGAAATACACAGAAATGGGGTAACCACCAGTAAGGGACCAGTTTTATGCTTATTCTAGTCATGAAAGATACCTATACTTTTATTTAAATTTCTTATTGCTAGTACAATGCTGATCTTTTTAACCTCTCCTTGCTAATTATGTTTCTAAAATCTTGGAGGTCATTGTTCATATAAATTGGTTTTCATCAGATTCAAGGCAGGTTTCTTGTGGGGATTACAGCAGCCTGTAAGAGCTATGAATGGTTGTAGTTTGGTTGGGTTCTTGGATATAGATGGAGCGGTTGAATGGTAATGGTTCCACAGCTTGGAGGACTGAAAACTCTGGTGAACAACTTTCCTCTTCATTTCTTTTACTAAAAAGAAAAAAAAAAACATAAAGAAATGCTTGGGGTTTTGTACAGTGATTTTTGCAAACCACCAACCTGAATCAACCATTTGCAATGTTGAGGAATGAAGCTGAACAGAAGATATTTGAAATTATTTACAAATTATTTATATTATTTACTCTTCAGTAGGAAGCATTGAAGGGGTTTGAATTTGTTGGGTTTGGTTTTGTTGTTTTTTTTTTTTTAAATTATCTTGTTTTTAATTTTCTATTAGTAGGCAACCAAATCTTGAGTGGTTTTGCATTGTCTGAAAGAACTGAACTTTTGCTCGTGGAAGTAAATAGTCTGATTCAGTGTGGTAGGAAGCCCTTTATAGAAGTGTAGCCTATTTTCATGCCTTAATCATGCTTACATAAGATACCAAAGGCAGCGACATCACCTGACATCCTAGAAAAGACCGAACGGGATAAGGTGGGATTTCTTTGAACTATCACAGTGTCCACCTCAGTTAGTCCCATTCCCGTTGAGCATTTTTCTTGAATGAAACCAAGACCAGGTGATTTATACAGTGGCAGACTTCCTAGCCTGACTGCAGGTCTTAAAAATTCTGGCCACCGGCACGACAGTTTCAGAACTTGCATAAGAAAGAAAAAATGATTAGGAGAAATAAGAAACATTTGTATTTTTTTTGTTTTGCAGCTTAATTCCTTCGTATTTGTTTGCACCCCACCTCATTCCTGAAGGGTTTGCAGGCTGTGAATTGGTATTTTCATCATTCCTGTTCAGAGCTACTGTTTTCTTAATTCAGTTTTTTGACTCTTCTAGTCAGTGAACGGCTCTGTCTCAGACAAACCCTCTCAACTTTGGATTTCTTGCTATTTAAAGGTGCAATACAGGTAACTTCAAAAACCTAGAGATTTCTTTTGTTTGCCAGTCTCGGCAATATTGGAGAACAGTCCACAGAAAATCCCCTTTATATAATATCAGACATAATTCATGGAAGAATCAAGCCAATAAACCTGCCATAGCAAGAGAGGCAGCTTCCCAGCTGTGCTCCATCCCCTTCTGCATTGAGCTGGGAGAACCCAGGTGATTAGTTTTGTGAACATAAACTTACACAGTTGATATCATTTTGGGACATAAATCATAGCTGGTACACAAGCCCTTTGTTTTGAGGCAAATAAAACAGAGACATCAAAAAAAAATCCACCCAACAAAACAAAACCCCCAAAACACAACAAGTTAGAGGATTTACACAGAGGATTTGCACTGGAGTGCAAATTTAAATAGGTGAGGAAGCTAATATTTTCCATCTATAAAATACTTATATATGCAGCATACTGATTTTCGCCTAATTAATTTAGGGGGAGAAGAATTATAGCCATCTATATACCTTTAAAAAAATCAGGTAAATGGGATCTCTTGCCATGTTATCTTCATGGTCAGAAAAGAAGAACCCAATGGGTAGTGCACTTTGAGTTCAAGTCCTACCAAATGGCACTTGGGTTAAACTTTGGGTATACTGCCCGGTGTTTAAATATCAACTACTCAAAAGAAAGATACGGAAGTTTAAAATAACAGAATGCAGATTTCTTTATAGAATTTAAAGAATGAAAAACACTTGAAAAAATATCAGCAGGCAGGGGCAGGAAGAACAAACGGTAACCAAATTGGTTCCTGTGACAAACCATAACATTTACTTTAAAGCATCAGCGTGCTAGTCAGTAAAAGTCAAGCTACTACTCTTTTAATAGATCCCAGGCCTTCTTAAACTCACTGGTCTGCAAGTATTACTCAGGTCAAGAGCAGGTCAAAAAGTGAAAACCCATGTGAAAGTAAACTTTAAATATCTGCTTTTGAAGAGCTATAGCAGACTGTCTCCTCTATAGTAAATATAATTCCTCTGTTTGTATGGCATTATACAGTATACTGTACTTAAAACGTTGATACTTTCGGCACAATTTGTTCAGTTGAGAATTAAGAATCGCCCTCATTACATTTTTACATAATTTATTTTACTCTTAAAGTTTTGGGGAATTTGGATTTAATCATTATGGGATTTGACTACAGCTTTTTATGGATCATATAACAATTATTTGTTGTAATTTCTATTCCATTTACCAGACCACATCTCTCAGTTAAAGACCTTTTTTTTTTTTTTAACTATGTTTGTACAAATGCACATACCACATTGGATTTCTATCCTTGCTGCCTGACAAGAATGAAAAAAAAAAAGAACCAGAAAATAAAATCTTGGACTTGCTTCCAAAATTGCAGACCATACTATATTGGTACAAGATACATTTTTAAACCCCCCCCTTCCCTTTTTGACATCACCATTTGTTTGGTAGAGGGCTTTTGTGTGTGTGTGTGATGGTGGTGTTTTTAAGATTTAACAATATCAGTGCTGTATGTTGGCATCTTGAATTCCTGGTCTGAGTCCTATTCAGAATTGATGTCTTTTTTGAGCTGAAACTCTTGCTTCCCCACGCTCTGAGGAGAGTCTGACTGACTCCCTGTTTTGAATTTATTTGCCTAGTAGAATGGGTATTAATTTGGCCTGCAATACACTTGCTCCAGCTTTTGCTGGAGTGAAAGGTCATACTCTGGAGCTGTTTTTCATTTTGTTTTATATGTGTTAATGTAATACCTTATGAATTACCCTGGCGTTTTGTTCTGACAGCTAAAAAGCATAATCATTTTTCCTTCCAGGAGGACTGAAAGAAAAGCAGTCATTTCTATTTGGGAGATGATTTATTTAAGATCTTTTCCCTCGTCTTTTGCTCCTACATATATAAGTAGTGAGTGAGATTCTGGCTCTGTTTAAGTCAGTGGCAAGGCTCCCATTGATTTCCATTGGGCCAGGCTATTACTAAGTGTTATTTTAGTTCTCAGGGCTACCCTTCCATGTGAAATCATTGCCAGCTCAATAAAGCATCACAGGTCTGAAACGAGTTGAGCTGTTGTTTTGCTGTTCCACCAGGGCCCATTTCTGCTGTTGTTATGGAGGCAGAAGTCCCATTAAAACCAGACTTTCAAGGATGAAAGTCCTCCTGAGAGGAGGAAAACTAACGTAAACTCCATCTTTTGTGCAGTTGTCTTTGAGTTTGTTACAAATCTGTGGTAAACATATGCCTGAGGTGGGACAACAAAATGTGAAATTATAAATGATGGGGCTCCTGCAGCCTGCATTCATGGTGTCTGTCGTCTGCTCTCTTGGTATTCAATCAATGCTCTGTGTTTTACTTATTCTCTGGGGAGGAGAAGATTGGATGGGTACCCACAGAAGTGGGTATTATGCCAGAAAGTGTATGATTTTTGACATCTGCTTGTTGCCATTTTTGAAAGCTGCGATGATTCAGATGTTTAAAATAATCATGTGAGCAGTTGCAAATTAAATTTCCAGAAACCGGGGAGGGAGCTGAAGCTCAGACAGAAATTTGGGTCAGTGTAAAAGAGCTGTGCTCTGTGCTCAGAGGCAGAGAACAAAAAACCAGAACCAGCCACAAGTGGATGAATCGGGACTGCTGCACAGGATCTTTCTAATAGAGCTTGCACTTGCCTGCCTTCAGTGCTTTTTGGGGAAAAACCCCACCATTAATTTTATTTCTCCAAATGCACAAGTGCAGAATGGAAGTTCCCATGTAGGTGACAGGAACCTTCTTTCTTGGGAGATGAGTATAATGTGTATAATGGGGTGATTAATTTAAATACATTTGCACCTTTTCACTACTCGCCCTAACCCCCTTTAGATATTTTTTCCCAGTGAAGCTAAATCATCATTAATGTGTGTTACACTAGGTTTTTGGTGTTTCAGATAGAGAATTAATTTAAAAAATACAAGATCCCTATCAACGTGTAGGTGCTGCATGTAGGTTTTCAAGAAGGGAAGGACTTCTAGTGTCAGCTGGGACTTGGGAAATTGTTTCCCTCTTTGTTTCATCATATTTAAGTGCATTTAGATACTGCTCAGTGTTGGAGAACATAAGTGATGGAGGAACCAAAATATCTTGGGAGAAAAGGACTGCAGTATCTAAAGTGGAATGGGAAATTTGAGCATGTGAGGTAAGCCTCACAGCTCTGCAAGCCCCACACAGCGGCTGCTGAGCCCTGTGTGCCTACGGACCTTCCTGGCAAACGTGGTGGGCAACCAGAAATTGCCCAAGCATTTGCACCTATGCGCTCTCATGGACAAGCTCAGTACAAATTGTGTTTGGGTGGGATTAGAAAAGCCCCAGGGCTTTAGCTGAGCAGGGATGCTTGATGATCTCTGGCACAAGCAGGCTCTACATCAACACCATCTTCAAGGAATCATGGAATTGTTGGAGCTGGAAGGAACCTTCTAGAGATCATCCTGTCCAACTCCCCTGCCAAAGCAGGGTTACCCAGAGCACATCACTCAGGATGGCATCCAGGTGGGGCTTGGAGATTTCCAGAGAAGGGGACTCCACACCCTCCCTCTGCCAGGGCTCTGCCACCCTCACCCGAAAGGAGGTCTTCCTCAGATTGAAGTGGAACTTCCCATATTCCAGCTTGTGCCTGTTGCCCCTCGTCCTGTCATTGGCAACACACTGAAAAGAGTCTGGCTCCATCCTCCCTCAACCCACCCTTTAGACACTTGTAAAGGTAGATAAGGTCTCCCCTCAGCCTTCTCTTCTCCAGGCTAAAGAGTCCCAGCTCTCTCAGCTTTTCCTCATCATCCAATCCCTCCATCATCTCTGTTGCCCTACACTGGACTCTCTCCAGTAGTTCCCTGTCTCTCTTGAACTGGGGAGCCCAGATTGGATGCACTGTTCCAGTTGTGGCCTCCCCAGTGCAGAGCAGAGGGGGAGAATGACCTCCCTTGACCTACTGGCCACACTCTTCCCTGTGCAGCCCAGGATCCCATTGGCCCTCTTGGTGACAAAGGCACATTTCTGGCTCATGGATAGGTTATAATCCACCACGACCCCCAGATCCTTCTCCTCAGGAGGAGATTTTGCCTTCAGATTTCAGGCAGGGGGGGGCAGAGGTGCCTGGCTGGTCAGAGCCCCTTCTTCCCTCTGTAGCGATAAATCTTCTCAAACTTACAGAAAAGTTATGAAGATAAATAAAGCAAAGATTTTATAAGAGCTTATTTTTATTATTACAGCATTGAGGGTCACGTGTCATACGGCATTTCAGTGGTGCCCAACATCTAGGTGCCTTTGAATATTGGGTCAGAGTAACCTTTAGAAATTACCTGATTTTGGACAACATGCTGATCTTGTGGCTTGGAAGGCAACACACAAGTGAGAACAGAAGGAGTCTTTAATTGCCTCTGAAAGCTCATAATTGCACTGTATACAGTGTAAGCCCTTATAAAAAACCTACTCTATGATAATGTAGTTGTTTTTTAATGTTGGGGGGGTTACTTTCTGGTTGGTAGTTTTTCTTATTTTTATTTTTTTATTTTATTCTTATTCTGGGCTTATTTAGACTTCACTGGGGCAGTTCCATCACAATAACTAAGCACTAGGTTCTTCTGTGTGCAGTTCTTCTGGCAAAATGGTGCTTCCTATGGCTCTGTAATCCCAACTGTTAACTCAACCAGATCCACCAGTTAAACTGCTGTTGGTCAGTAGCTCTGTGTCTGCAATAAGGTTTCCTGCTGATGTGGACCAGCTGGCCACAGGATAGACTTCTTCAAATGCTCTCTGCCAGTCTATGTGCATAGCAGGATGTACGTACCATCACAGATTTGGACACAAGGTACTCAGAGGAATTCATGCAGGTGAATTTATATATTATCTATTCAAAATTTTGTCAGTGACTGCAGCATTAAAAATAGAAATGTTTAAGTACATATTTTAAGGCTGGTTTTGTTCATATTTCGCAGAGTGGCTGTTGGAAATTAGGGTTATTTTTTCTGAAACATCCCTCTTGCTCATGAAGCTTAAAATTCAAAATCCTTATTTTTTTTCTTTTCCCCTTTTTGCTCTCTTCTCCTCCTGTCTGTTCTTCATTCGTACAACCACCACTGTAAAATCAGGCACTGAAGAGTGAATTGTATATCGTTTTGCCTATCACCCTGCTGCCGTGATTGTCTACTTCATAGATGTTTTTAATTACTCTGCTGTTTGTTTTGTCTTATGATCTTGCCCAGTCAGTATTTAGGCAGTGATGCAATGTATGTACAATCCTTTCAGGTATTTAACAATACCTCTTTACACTTTACCAAGCCTCTTTCCCCAAATATGCTGCGAACACCCTTGTAGCGCAGAAGGCAGATTAACTTCCAGCGACTACAATAATAAATTTTAAAAGTCTGTGCTTTCAGGTTCGCAATTAAAAAAAAAAAAACAATCCACAAAATAAATAGATCAAGCAAAATAAAAAAAAAAAAAACGCAAGCCAACAGTTCTACTTTATAGCTTATTAATGTGTTTTACCTAGCCTGGCTGACAGTTTTTGTGTTGAAAATTGGAGTCTGGGTTGTTTATTTACAGGGATCTAAACGTGTATTTTTATAACTTCTCTGCTGTCATAATGAATTACCAGCCATAAGCTGTCCTTTGTTGGTTTTGGTGAAAATCAAATGAAACCCAGCAGGAGCTCCCAGAGTGCATTGTCCAAGAGTGTAAAAATGCTGTGTTGATGACAGATCATACTGTTTTTATTAACGCTAAGAACACTGACTTTACTTTGCTTTTTGACCCTAGTGCTTTACTGTCAAGGTGATTTTATTTCTACAAATTTTCCTTCTGCAGGCCTCATCAACGATTCACCATAAAGCATTAGACAAATTCCCATCATCTGTATATGATTAGAGCAGGTTCTGTTGTGCTGCTTGCCACAACTAAAGCGATGTTTTTCAGCTTTTTCTGAAAAAGGAGTCAGTTTACCAGCCTTCATTCATAACACAATGTCTCCTTGTTTTCCTACCAGTTTTCTTTGGTTCTTTTTAAGCTGATAAGGACATAATTGAAGGAATTTTAATGCATTATTTGCTAAAGACTGCAACCAATTTTTCAATTCTACTGTCTAAAAAAAAAAATGTTGCCTTAAATGTTTTCATAGAAATGCCCTGACACATGAACAAGGATGCACATGCTGTTAAAAAAAAATGTAAATTTATTGAAATACTCTTGAGAAAAATCTTGAATTTTCCCAAATCAAATGCATCAGGAAAGTGCAAACTTTTGTGTAGCCACTTTCAGGTTCTTTTCCCCATAAGAATTTCATAAGCTAGGAGTAATCAAATCACATACTGAAATCAACACCATGCTGAAATCAGAATATTTAATTATCCTGCTGTAAATTTTTCACATCTTCATTTACCAAAGCAACTAACTTAATACAATACATGTGTATTAAAACAATATTTTCATTCTTTTCAAATAGGAGTATTTTAAGAATGGAAAAAAAGTTTTCCACAACCCACTTTTTATTAAGTAGTTTTTTACCAACAAGTTATTAGAAAAAATTTCCCTGATCTGTAGCAATGAGATAGAAGAGGAAAAAGCAGAAAATCTTGATTTTATTTTTTAAAATCAATGCACACAGTCTAGCCTTGCATGTCACAGGGAAGAACTTAATGAAGATTTATACACGATTCTCACCCACGTCTGTCTGTGGTTTAGAATTAAACTTTCCTTTTCTTAGAAGAGAGAGAGACTGGCACAGCGAAGCCTTCGTGGTGACCTGGATTTTCCTAAAATATAGGCTTCTTGGATCAGAGATTCCTTTTCTGATTTGCAAAGAACACAAAAAAAAAATCAGACTTGCAATTCTGGGCCAGGAATTTGTCATTCTTGGTGCCTTCTGATTTAAGCACGTCGAGGTTTCATCCAAAATCACCTCAACTGGACCCACAGATGGCCTTTCCCCCCTCCCTCAAAAAGAGGAGAGGTAGAGATAAGGAGATACAGAAGTTTAGAATGAATTAAACTATTTAATATTAAAATAAAAAAGAAGAAAATAATGAAATGGATACAATACATACAAAACTGTATCAAGCTCCCAGGATGACAGTCCTGTCACTGACAGGCACTGTGGAAGTCCCAGACTGGGAAATATTGAAATATTGCAAATATATGAGGCAAATAATGAAAATTGCCTGACCTTGGTCATTACAGCAATAAATATAAGCAAGAGCCTCTCTGCACCCCATCCCTTGGCACGGAGCACAGACATTGGCCTTATCACCCTGAGAAGGAGCAGTTTTCTCCACAATATGCCATTAATTTCAGGGAGTTAGAGGAGGCCTGGCTAAAATGTAAAATGCCAGAACACAAAATTAGTTAGGTTTTACTTTAAACTGTGACAAAGCAGCACACAGGTGCTCTTCTGCACCTCCTCCCCCCCCCCCCCCCCCAGTTTGTCACCTACTACAAGCTTTTAATTAATACAATTTTTCTGTTTCATTCCGTTACTGAGTATTACCATCGTCGTATGACTATTTGGGGTGGTATATATTTGCTTACTGATTTCTTTATGAAAATAACTTAGTTTTATGAACGAATATTTTATGCGATACTGCACGCTTCAGGTTTTTAGTGATGGTTTTCCCCTCCATCCTGCTAATTGTGGCACAAGAGAAGATAAACTTGTGATTCATTTTGGAAGACTTCAAGGTACCCTGGGGCACCTGTGATTTATGCATAGCTTTTTTTAAATGAGTCATTATTGATGGTGGCTTTTCTTTGGCAGCCTCCTTTGATGTGTTTCTGCTCGTTGCACAACCTCTCCTCACCAGGAGGAAGGAGGCCAAATCTTAAAACCCGGGGATGAACCAGCCTTAGGAAGAACCTCTTCTTAGAGTAATTTTTATTTGTGAAATCGAGTGAGCGTACGTGACAACAGACTTGATAAACACAACGGTACAGTTTTACAGAGATGATTTGGCACTGAAATCCCCCAAAATGCTTCATGGCAAACATTGCAGAGCAGCCGTTTGCAGAAAATTAACGTGTGGTATGATCTCATTTTCGCAGTCCTAACTCGAGATCTGTTGGCTTTCGCCATCCTGGAAGAGAGTCACTGGTAAGCAGAGTGACACGGTCACCAACGGGGCAAAGGTCTTTAGCCAATTTGCATTTTGGTAACTAAAATGAGAATGCTGACGTGCTGAGGGGATGGGGTAAGAAGAGATGGATTGCACAATTGCAGGCTGAATCGCTGCCTGCGTTAGGGAAAAGCGCGCGTGTCAAAAATGAGTGCGAGTTTGGGATGCCAAATAACTTGTGGACTGAGGCTGGTTTCCTCTGCCTTAGTCAGCCTGTGAGTTATGTCAACAGGAAAGCCAAGCATTTTACACATTTTAAATTGCTGGCAAAATCACAGGTCCTCCAGAAGGCAATACACTGAGACAAACCGTGTACTCCAAAAAAATATGCAGAAGCGCTTCTCAGTCTGGAAAAAAAATTTTTCTAGATTGTTTTGGGATGTGCTAGATCTTTTCTTTGGTTCGTTCTTAAGGCAGGCTGATGCCTCAGCCCCCCTGGATTCAAAGAGAAGCCCACAAAGGACATTTAGGGGTACGGTTTTTGGAATGGTGACATTATCATTGGTGTCATTGGTGACAAAATACCTTTCAGGTCAGCACAGGCAGAAGGTGTTTTGCCATATATGGCCTCCGTTGCTCAACCTCATGAAGCTTCCCCTATGGTTTTGAGGATCTGCCTATCCAAAAGAGATTGGCCAAAACTGGAACTGGAATTAAGCTGTCCCCAGGAGAGCTGGAGAGTAGGTGGTGTTTTAAGCACTTTAATGCTTTTGATGCTGTGGGATCAGCTGGAGACAAGGATGAACATGGGAGAGAGGCCAGGTTTTGGATGGTCAGGCTGGGCTTCACCACATTTTTCTTCTAGCATTGGGGGTCCTTCATCTGGAGATGGTATTACTTTGTCTGAGGTCCCCCATGTAGGAGAGCATCCAGTACATGCTTCCTTCTGCTCTCAGTCTGAGTTGTCCATGGTTTAGAGCAAGGTGGGGGGGGAAAGAGTTGTATTCCATGCTTCTAGCTCTAGATGAACAGTGGAGCCAAAGGCTCAAAGCTTCCCCTCTTTTCTAAAACCCCACCCACTGGAGACCCATAGTAATTCTCTTATTAACCTTTTAATTTGGCCTTCTCCCTGGAAGGAACGAATCTGCCTTGGAACAGATGTACTGTCTCCGCCTCAGTTTTCCCTCTGGTTTCATTTAGCTTACATTTTTTTTTTTTAATTAACTAGACTATCTGTGATGTAATAATTCATTGTGCAAATGAGGGTGCTGCCGCTCTGCATTTCTTCTTTCCCAAGTTGGATGCTGAAGCCCATCCACCAAAACCTCATGGTGGCCAGGAGTCCCCAATTCCCAAGATTATCAACAGCGTCTTGCTTCTTGAACCAGAGCTGTCTTGTCTCAGGTATGAGGTATGAACTCTCAGCTCCTGCCACATTGTATCTTGGGGGGAAAATTGGAGTTTTTCCCCACCAGTGATCCCGGCAAGATGCTCAAGGCCACTGAGCTGCTCAGCTGCTCCAAGGGCATCTGTGCCCTGTGGTGGTGGTGTTGCTCCTACCTCTTGCCAAAGGTGTGTTTTAACAGCATCGCCATGGAGATCTGTGCTCTGTGCAACCCTTTGGATGTTTAAAGGCAAACTTAGGCTAGTTTTGTTTATTTTTTTTTTTTTCCTGAGAAATGAATTCTGAGGTGATGGAGTTATCAATATTCTTGTTTCAGTAATATAAAAAAATGAGACTTTTTCTTATGAAACTTAAATTAAAATTCGTATTTGTCATGCTAAAATACTTTATGTTGTGCTCTGGCAGAAAAGGGTGGGCCTTCTGAATAATTATTTAAATCAGCCACTTAAAAAACCCAATGATGTAATTGTGTTTAATTTGTCTGCTGATAGGAAGTTGGTAACAGAAATTCATACCATCCACTCATTTTGAGATTTTTGGAGGCCCTTTTAAGACTCATTGCCTAATCTTGTGTGCTTGTAAAGATATGGAAATACAGAACCGGACCCGCAAATTTGCAACATTAATTGTGAAACCAGTGGTGTAAATTTGAGGTGAACCTGTTAAACACCAGATGTGTGTTGAGTGGTCCCATGGACCTATCATGCTGCATTTGGACGACCCTCCAGCAGTGCAGGAGGTCTGTGTTGCAGAGTGCCGGAGAACGGTCCCATACCTCTTGTTTCTGCTTTGGCTCTCTCTGATGAAAGGATACAATTAGCAAGGAATGCTAATTTTAACTTTAAGTGGGTATTTTCTGCTCTTTGCCACATCTGTCGGGCTGAACCGGGTACCGGGACCCACAGACACAGCACAACTTGTACGAGTGAGTCCGCGGTAAGTGAGACTCACTCAAAATAGGCATTCAGAAAATGCCAAATCCTCTGATTTAGTATTCTTATTCCTGCAATTAGGGCTGCCAAATTGGTTTTTCAGCGGAAGGGCCTCATCTCAGTAATCTCATAATCCCATACATCTGTGTGTTAATGTGTGTACATCAGAGAGGCACAGATATCTAAATCACACCTTTGAGTACAGCATAAAACAGTGTTGGCCATATCTGTGCCCCTCCGTGAAGTGCACAGCTTCTAAAATAATCTTGGGGAGGAAGGTCTGACGTTAACCTATAACTAGTAATTTTGCTCTTGGTTTTTTTTTTCTTTTTTTTTTTTTTTTTAACTCATATGGTTTTCGTTCCCAGTTTTCTCTTTGCGGTTCTTTGATAACCTGTATTTTGTAAATAAAAGAAATAATTTGCAAAATGAGGGATCATTTTCCTACATAAAAAAAAAAAGCTTATAGCTTTATATCTTATAGCTCTTCTAGAAAGATGTAACAGTGACTAGAATAGAAGGCTTTTTATTGTGCTCTTTGACGTTAATGCAGTATGTAGGTTGTATAGGTTACGTATATATATGTTTATGTATCTATGAATTACTTCTTTCATCTCACTTAAAGAAAAAAAAAAAGATGATTCTGACCAACATAGACCAGCTTGACACTTTGGGATCTTGGGCTCTGTGGTAGGTTTGACCTTGGTTGTCTGCCAGATGTCCATCCGGCCATCTCTTAGTCCTGTTTCTCAGCTGGATGGGGTAGAAAATAAGGTGGAAAAGCTCCTGGGTTGAGGTAAGACAGGAAGGAGGGTCACTTAAGAATCACCATTGTGTGCAAACCAGACTTGACATGGGGAAAATGAATTTATTGCCAGTTAAAACAGTGTTGGATACGGAGCTGGGCAGTGAGATGCCTCCCCTCTGCACTGGAACAGGTGATGCCCCCAGCTTCTTCCCACACAGGTCACTGGGACTACTGGGCAGCCTGGTTTCTCTGGGTGCTTCCCGATCCCCCATGGGCTCCCTCCTGGTGAGGGCAGGGACCAGGCAGAGATAGGCAGTGACAGGGACAGTAGAAAGGGGAGTTTTGGGCAGACACCAGCTTCTTTGAGGAGTTGCCCTTTCCCTGGCCTGACTTTGAGGACCAGCGGGTGATGTGGCAGCTGAAGTTGAGCACCAGCAGTGAGCTTCACGATGAGCACCGAGTTGCCAGCCCTGGCTCATCTCCCATGGTCTTGTGTAGCCTCACTCTGTGTATCTTTGCTGCCAGGGAAAAAATTACAAGGTATAATCTCCCCTGCCATGGGTCTGTCCACTCCAAAATGGCTCGGATCCTCTCATTTTACCTGTCTCACCCTGAAAACCAGACACACACATGCAGGGTCCAGTAAGCAACATGTCTTAGAGATTTGGTGTCTTCTGGCCGGGTTCAGCAAAGCACATAAGTACGTGTTTAATTTTAAGCACATGTTTAAGTCCTATTAGTACTAATGGGAGTAAAACGAGGGCTTATATTTAGGTACATGCTTAAAAATGATTTATTGAGGAGAGATAAAATTAAGCCTACGCTTAAGAGCTTTGCTCATTCAGAGGGTGGAATATTTACATTTGCTCCAAACACATGTTCAAGTCGTTAGGACTTGTGATATATACTTGTGATTCCCTACTTTTTGGTTGCCTGGCAGTTGGCTAAGGAGACACCAAGGTATAGAAACGCGATGCTTTATTGGTGGCTTCTCTTTAAAGATAGTCCATTATAAAGAAAAGAAAAAAAAAAAAAAAGAAAAAAGAAGTGGTTTGTTGCACAACCACCTGAGTCAAAGCTGGTGGGGTTTGGTTTGATTCCTCTGCCTCTTTAAATTTGGATATTGGGGCCAGGTCCACAGCTGGGCCACGGGGAGCAGGGTGCTGGGCTGCAGGGGGAAGCCTCCGTAGCCAGCGTTGCCTTGGAGCTTGCAGGTACTGTAACCAGTATTAAGATTTCATGGCTTGATAGCGATCTTTATTTAGTTATTTACTTTAAAAAAAATTTTTTTTTTTCCTCTTTTCCTCCCTCTTGCCACTGAAACGGTGCGGGCAGAGACGCTGGGGATAAGTCGTGAGCGTGTGTGTGGGAAAGGCTGTGGCACGCAGCTGCCTAATGGGAACCAGTCGGGTTGGCCCCGCTGCCTCGCAGAGCACTTACTGGTGGAGGTAAATACTTAGGAAATCAAGGACAGCGTTTGCACGCTCGCTTACTGGGAGAACTGGAGTTTCTTAACATGTTTTGACGAGCTGGAGAGAAGGTTTCATTGCAAGGCTTCAGGAGAGCGTACCGTGGACGGTTGCTTGTGTAACTTCTCTGCTGCTAGTTCACCTTGGCAAAACTTTTAGCCTTTTTGTGTGTTTTTTCAGTAAAAACCCAGCTCCAGGAGGCAAGCGGCAAGGGTGGAATCACAGCTTTTATTATGTAAAATTGCTAGAGCTCAGTGTTTCAGAAGAAAAGGGTTAAAAAGTGAGTTAATTAATCTTTTCAAACCCGAGCTTTCAAAAGTTACTGTAAAAGAGACCAAGTTTTGCTCCTACCTTGTGATTTTGTTAAAGGGTCTCTTTCATGGTCCGAGGTTCCCGCTCATGATTTATCCTGGCTGCTTGGGGTTTGGCAGCACCCTTGCCGCGTGGGCAAAAGGCATTTGATATACTGTTGGCTTCTGTTGATTCTGAGGAGCTTAAAAATATACGTTTGGTCTAATGGTGCAAAGCAGCGATTGGCTTTCTGGAAGGCTTCCATAGCAAACTGTGTCTCTGAATTGTGTCCATGTGCCCCCGAAACCTGCTCACACAGCCCTGATCTGTGAGCGTAATGCATGCGGGAGCACTCAGCTGCTGGAAAAGCAGACATTCAGCAGCATTACCATAAACCATATTTGCATATCAATCATTCATACTTGAAAGCAGAGGTTAGTAACCCTTTCTTTTTAAGCTGGCGTGTTCCACTGTGTGTTCTGCCCTCCTTGCTTTGATCTGTAGAAAAGCATGTTTACTTTTTCAGCCACAAAACAGTAGTTATCTTTTAATCAGGACGTGTAACTCTGCTACAGTAAAACAAAACAAGTGAGAAACATTTGAAATGGAGACCTAATATTTTCAGATGTCTTTTATTACCAGAAAAAAAAAAAAAGTGCTCTTCGAAGATGCAGGCTAGTTAATGTCTAGATGGGTCCATTTGATCTTTGGTGAGATTTCTTCTAGGGTGGTGAGACATTGGAACGGGCTGCCCTGGAAAGTTGTGGCTGCCCCATCCCTGGAGAGGTTCAAGGCCAGGCTGGATGGGGCTTTGAGAGACCTCCTCTGGTGGGAGGTGTCCCTGCCCAGGGCAGGGGGGCTGGAACTTGATGATCTTTTAGGTCCCTTCCAACTCTTAACCATTTTGTGATTCTTTCATGTAGCCCAGCAGGTGCTGAAAATCTGCTGACAAATCTCTGCACACCTGCCTTATTGTGTCTAAGGAAGCACCTTGGGCAAAACCAGTATTGCTTCCTGAAGAGTGACTTCTACACCAGATTTATTTCACTTGTGGCCTCTGTTGTAAGAGAGAGCTTCACAAGACTTTGTCAAAATAACCTCCCTTTGCTCAGGAAACTTGTAGCTACTCGAATTGAGGATGTCATAAGCGTCTAGTGTGGTTCACAGTCTAAAGGCTTATGATCCAGGGAGTGCTGGGTTCTCCAAACCGTGCTAAGCTCTTGGGCAGGTGTCCTGACTTCTGCTCACCTTGCTCACCTCTCTGAAAAATCAGATGATGTATCTGAGCTGAGCCATCCTCGCACAAAAATGAACCCTGAAGTTTTTGGTGTGCAGGTGTATTTTGGCAGTTTCTCCTGTTCACTTAAGGCTAAGGGTAGAGCAGAAGAAGAACCAGGTCATTGCATGAAAGTCAACCAGCAGGACCTCTCCCTGAGCACACAAGAGGAAAGTTGGAGAAGGCCTGAGTTAGCACAGTGGGTCAAATCTTCCTTCGGGGTAAAGGATTGGCTATTTCTTTTTAGTAAAGAAAACTCTGTGAGAATCAAAGAGAAGAATCTAGCACAGGCCCATAGTGAGCTGGTCTGAATTTTTAGTGAATGTTCCTGGGTTATCCTCGCATCCCACTCTTTTGTTTTTCTTTTTTTTTTCTTTCTTTCTTTTTTTAAACATAGCTCGTGGGCATGAATGGTCGCATAAACAGGAAGCCTTGTGTGTCTCTTGGAGACAGGCCTCGGGAAGGGAATTTTGGAGTTTCTTACAGGAGGCCACATTGCATCAGCTTAGAATTTCCTTTAAGACTTGGATCTGAAATTGTTCGCGTGTGTGTTTCTAAAATAAAGAACGGGATTAAAGAAAAGTTTAATCAAGTTTCACAAATGTCATCGCCATCACAGCTTGAATGTGGTTAGCTAGGCAGATGTTACCATCTCTCAGCACGCTCTTGCCACTGGAAGCAATGAATTGTGTTGTAAGTCTAGGACCCGGTAACTGAAAAAATTGCTTAGCCAAGAGCTCTGCAAATAGCCCTCACTGCTGGGCACACCCCATCAAGAATGTTTGTCGCAGCTGTGAATTGCACACAGCAACTCGATTTAAATTTCTCAGCTCCTTTGGTTTGGCAGCAGCAGCTTCTGCGTTGGTGGGATGAATATGGGGTGTCTTTCCTGATAAAACACCGCACTGTTCCTTTTCCTTTGGTGTCAATGAGTTAGATGCTCAGAATGGACATTTCTGGGTTTGCATTAGCGTAGAAATAAACCTGAAAAGATCATTAACTAGTAACCAAGTTCAGCAGTGAGCTTTGGAATTAGTCCTGATTTGTACTAATGTGCTAAAGTAATACAACACTGTAAATGAAAACATGTATTTCTGGACAAAGATGAAAAGGTTCTGTCCAAAAAGAATACATAAATAAACCACAGAAAGACCCCAAACATCCACCCCCACACCCCTCTCCCAACAAAAACTTAAGGCTTTTTATAATCCAGTTCATACAGCAGGGCTTCTGTTCTACGCGATGGGCTTGCTTTAACTTTCAGCTATTTAATTTCACCTGTTGCAGGTGAGGTCGGTCTCTTAATTTGGCTCCTGTTTTCTGCTTTAAGGGCAATTAATGCCTTCCAGTTGGACATACTGGCTACAGAACCATATGACCATCGTGTCCAATGACAGTTGCCCCCAACCACAATCTGCCTCGTTACGTGTCTTGCCTCCAAGACTGTGGGTAGCAGATGCTCTTCTCTTCTGAATGGCCCCAAAGGTGTGCAGGTGTGCCAGTCCCCTGTACTGGAGTCACTGGTTCTCTTCCCAGCCCTCTTTTCCTGAGGCTAAGCAGGGCAGATCTGTAAGGGCACAGGGCTGGGATGGGTCAACCCTGTGCCGAGCTGGAGGTGGGATTCACCAGGCATCAGAGCAGGGATACAGTCTCCTCTTTGGAAGACCACAGGGATGTTGATGGTTTTAGAGAAAGCTAGAGATCATTGTTTAAACTGAGCGTGAAGTAGAGAGGAAATCTCCAACCAGCTCTATTAAACTATGTTGTTACATGTAATTTAAAATAATCGTCAAGTATCTTGAAATATGTTACTATAGATATGCTTTTGATAGTTCAGAACAGCAGACATAATGGTATTTTTCAATACTGTGAATTCCTTTTCCTATATATATATAAAAATATATCTGGACATCTACATGCTTTTACTATCTTTTTTGTTATAGAGCATGAATATTTTCTGCCAGAAAATCCCTGTAATTTTTATTAATCCTTGCTGATGAACAAAAGTACATATTTTAAGCACCTTTTCTTTATAAGAGAGGAAATTGTATTTGCTTTTGTTCATTCCTGGCACCAATCTATTCCGATGGATCTGTGACACAGATAGAAGGCAGAAGCGTCTCAAGTACTGACTTCTACATTTATTTTCTCAAAGCAGAGGGCAGAGAAGCTAAACATTTAAAATGCATGGATTCCCCTGAAGCTTTAAACCTATTAGGGCAGACACACAGCAACTTTGCACACAGATTGCCCCCAAAGTAAGTCTTGATTTTAGGACTAAGCCAAGCTGGCATGCAAGAGCAGTTGCTGTTGATCTTTTATACTAATTTTGGATTAATTGTGATCTACGGCACTGCGTAAACATGCTAACCTAGTACTTCAGCTTCACCACAGCTAAACATTAATCCTTCTTAATGCTCTAAGTCAACTTTTAGTCCTTAGCAGAATTTACCTTAATCTCTGGCTAGGAAGCTAACTGATTTACAAAACATAATCCAAGAGCTCCAGAATCTTAAGGAAAATGTGCAGAGAAGCAATTCATCTATGCAGAATAATATGCTTCTCTGGTATACTTCCTAAGGCAGTACTGGGAGTAATTCATCAAAGATATCAAGATCTGTGGTATAAAGGTTTTTTTTTTTCCTTTTTGAAGGATAAAATACGTAGACAAATTAAATTTCCCACATTGCTATTCTTACCTTCCTCACCTTTCTTTGTCTGCATGACCGATTGCTATAGAAAATAGGCAAACGCAGTCTTGTTAATTTGGTGAAACACTGTAATGCATTTTTATAATTGCAAATATGTCACTCAATATGGATAAACATGTCTGTGGTGCTGAAGCATTTGAACGTTGTTATCAGAGGGCAGTTTTGTTGTTCCCTCTGTTTCTTGTCAAACCAAATACAACTTCTGACAGCCACAGCTGTTATCCTCCAGAATTGAGGTAACGAGCCCAAATGAGCAGCACGGAAAGGGGACTGTAGAAGACAGAGGAGAGATGATGCATCTTTCCTTCACCTTTAGTGATGCTCTAAAAATCAACTCATCCCAGGGGGCCTTGGTGGTATTTTGGAGAGTTGTGCTTTTCTTGTGTTGCTTTGTTTTTGCAGAAGGGTGTTTGGTAGCTGAGGAAACCTGCTCATGGCAGGGAGTATCTGAGGGATCCCTGTGTTGAGTGAGGGGATGTTTTGCAACAGAAATGGGATGAGGACCAGGTAATACTCCAGACTGCCATCACTCAAAATGTCAAGATTCAGGAAAGCAAAGGATGCAGAGATTGCATACAACGAATGGGGAAGAGCTCAGCTTGGTATCGATCAAACTCTTGAATAGTCTTGTTGTGGAGCATTTCAAAAAGTGGGTTGTCCTGGAACCTGTCTACTTCCTAAAGGTCAGAGCTGTCTTCAGTCCTTACTATCAGCTTCTGCTTATGGCACATTAGTGTCTGGAGCTGCTTGATTGCCTTTCAGAGTGCTCTTACGTTTTAATTTCCTCCCTCTTCTTTCTTTTCTGTATATTTTTTTCCCTACTTATCAATCAATGTTGGGTTTTTTGTTGTTGTGTTTTTTTTTTTATTTCTTTTCTTTTTCTGGGTTCATTTCCTAATATTTAGTCCTAGCTCGACTATTTTATCGGCCTAAAGACCTCTCTGCAACACTGAGTGAGACGTGTCCCCCCCAGGGGACAAACCACTGGGCAAGGCTTTTCCAGCCAGATGTTTGCATGGTGGCTGCTGGGACGGTGTCCTGAGAGCGTCACCAGCCGTCAGGAGGGTGCCCGGGCTGGGAGTCCCCAGCAACAGGGCCAGTAGAAGTAGCTGTCACACACATGCCAGGGAGCAGCAGGAAGGGTGCCGGCCGTCGGAGCCTGCCCCTTGAGCTTCAGGTTACTCAACTGAGCTGGCAACGGCCCGGACCTATTTTTAGGTCTGGAATCCATACCAGTGTGGTAGAAAGCTCTCGTGTGCTCCATCCTCAGGTAACCCCGCTGGCCGTCACCCGGAGAAAGCCTTCTGACTGCTTGTTCAGGGTGGGTTTTGTCCCAGCTGGTGGAGAGCAAGGGTGGGTTTATTCTCACCTCTTCGTAGGTTGCGTGGGAGGCTCCCCCAAACCCCTTGTATTTTCTGCACGAAGGTTTCCTGAATGGGTGTTACGGGGAAGAAAACTGCCTGTGCCTCTGCCTGGCACGCCTTGCCCATGTGTGAAGTGTGGGGCTCACATGGAACCCCCCCCTCAGTGTCCCACCATCACCCCCAGCCCGGCCTCAGGCAGGGCGGCCACCAGCGGAACGGGGATCGAAAGAAACGGTAGAGAGATGTGATTCTCTGCCCTTCAACCCCAAGAGGAGATGGGGGTGTCTCTGAGATTTTGATTTAACCAGATGTCAAATTTCTGACCGCTTTATTTGAATCACTTTGTGTGACAGATGTTAGTGCTTTCACATTTTATGGGTGTACTACTCCCCGGTCTCCTTTTTGATTGAGTTTGCGGGAAGGTTAAGGAGCAGGACTTTTCTGTAATGGATTGATCTGAGTATTTAAAATATATATGTATGTATTCCTGAGAGTTTTTCCTTCCATCATCTTTCCACGCTTTGCTTTACCCTGTTCTCCGGCTTCCTAACACACGTGATAGGAAAGGAAAATGATGTAATTTCAGGGAAATCCCTTCAAAGCTGAGCACAAATGGACTTGGACTCTTTTAACTATGTCTGGTTGTCTTAAAACAGTGTAAAATCCATGTTGATCATTCACAATCCTGTTTTTACCAAAGCTCTTAGTTTTCAAACAAAGGAAACCAGATGGTTAAAGTACAAGCTTTGATAAGTCACTTTCCTAATGTTTTGGGCTTTTAACCAAAATGTTATGACTTTGACATAAAATTGGCAGGGAAGTAATCCACTTCCAAAGTGGTGTCTTGAATTCATTCATTTTTCAAAATGGGGTTCTGCCCTACATTTGTCCGTTCACGCTTACAATGATTTAAAAATAACAATAATTGTTGCTTTGGTAATTTTTTTCACTCTTTGTAAGCCAAGCCGAGCACTCTACTGTTAAGCAGAGCAAATGTTTATCTGTGGGGCAGATAAGCACATGGGAGAGAACTGGTCTTAAAATGGGTTGGTTTAGACACTGAAGCTGTAGATGATAGTCATCAAAATGATATGATTTACACATTATTTGCATGGGTTGTATGTTCCCCCATCCCAAATTATTGCAATAAATTTTGGAAGAGACCTCATTCAACCTGCCTGAGGCTGCAGACGCTCAGGGTGTAGTGTTTAAATGGGCAAATCCTTTCCTGGCTTGAGCAGAATCTAGAGGGAGACATTGCTTGAAGCTGGACAGGGAGAAAATTATTCCCTCTGGTCCTGGCAAATAGAAGATCTCGGAGGAGAAGTGCAAGGTAGGCCTGGGAAACAGGTGCATTGAATAAAAAGGGATCCGAGAGGAAATTTCATCCCTGTCTGTTTACAGTTTTCTGTCTGGAAAGTGACTTCTTTTTGTGAGTGGACCCAAGGAGAGCCTGGGAACTCAGAGTAGCCCAAAGCAACGGGGTTTCTTTGTTAACGACTGCCTGATTTATTCCTGGATATGTTAGTTGTGTTTATGTCTGACTGTTGAAATTCATTAATTGTATCGCTTATTGCACTAATTTATGTTCTCCGAGGCCTGAGGAACCCACAGCATGTTAAATGCCCACATGGCTCCAATGATTGAGATGACTGAAGGGCTGTTTATTTTCCCCTCTTGGGTTTGTGTTGCAGTTGTCATGCTGTTTGCCAAGACTAACCAATTTCTGCATGCTGCTCCTCGCATGAATTCAGAGCCTTTTGCAGCAAGGAGGGGTAAAGGTGGCACTTAGGAGGTTATGGTCTCTGGTTTGAGAAGTGGAGGCATCTTATGGCTCCACAAACACTTTAATCTGAGGGAAAAGAAAGTCTCGCCGCTACAAAATAGGCTTTAGAAGACCAGCTTTATTCAGATGCCCTTGCAGGGATGCTGCCTAATAATGAACTGGGTTTTAATTTAATTCAGTTGGAGCTCCTCAGCCTGAGAAGTGCCAAACGAGGCCCCACAAGCTTTACTTCCTCCACATTAAATGACCCTTGAGAAGAGGTGCAGAAATGGATCTGACTCCCGCCACCTCATAATCTTGGTAGCTGTAAATCCTTTCGTCATGTACCAGAAGCTTTATCAGAAATGGAGTGGAAGCTCAGGTTCTTTTTATAGTTACTTGTTATTGAGACAACATAATTACCCATAATGATTTTTTCCTTCTTTTATTTTTTTTTAAATTTTTTTTTATGGCCACTGATCACTATGTCATTTGGGGGATTTTTTAGGATCAAAGTCTGGCCTTTTTGGGGCATTTGGTTTTTTATATATGAGTGCAGCAACCTGCATACAGTACAAGGCAAAAAATGTCTATTTCTACACCCTTGTTAAAATTTCTAGGCTGTGTTTCTGCAGGGTTCCATGAAGGGGTAAAAAAAAAGGGTGGAAGCAAATGCAATATGCTGTACCTACGCATTAGGGTTATGAATTGTTATTAATTGCATTAAAATTTAGTCCTGAGCTTGTGCAGGTGACAAATTTTGTCTCTTAAACTAAATACAACTAACAAGCATAGCTTGAAGGCGTGTTACGTCTGTAACATGTAAATCTCGATCACAATGATGCTTCAGAAGTGGAAGTTGCTAGAAAATAAGCCACTTGCTTGTACATAAATGCTGTGGGCTATGGAACCCATGTGGAACCATTGCTTATGGAGAAAAAAGAAAAGTATCTCTACATTTTTGACAGACAAGCCTGGTTTGTGATGTATCTATCCCCCAGCTTGGTGTGTGTGTTGGTGTCCGTATCGTGTGGTGGGTGGAACAGGGTGACATGTGAGTTAAGGAGGCAGATGTCAGTGCCTGGTCTGTTGTGCATCTGCAAGCTTTTATGTCATCTTCCCAAAGTCGAGAGGTACTGCTGAATGGCACTTCTTAAAGGCATGTTGTCATACTTGTATTTCTGACAGCTGTCCGTGATTTAAAACCCGGGTTTCAAAGTCTGCTTTTTACCATTTAAGAATGTATTTACGTTAAGGTGGATCACAAATATGAGAATGTCACGTCTGCGAAGAGTGATCTTTCCCCTCTTTAAGGGATGTTTTAATATCACCGATGCAAAAACGCACGGGTATTTTATTCTGTAAGGAAATGAAAACACGTATGAGGAGAATATGTAATGTCTCAACTTGTTTTGATAACGTCTGTGTTGTGGGGCTATGTTGGATTAGCAGTACTAGTTTATAAATTTTTGCTTTTTTTTGTGGTAGCAGTCCTCTGGGGCTGGGGGCGAGGAGGAACAGTTATCAAGAC
Organism: Scolopax mira; assembly: GCA_004320125.1. NCBI lineage: Eukaryota > Metazoa > Chordata > Aves > Charadriiformes > Scolopacidae > Scolopax > Scolopax mira. The sequence continues at coordinate 35,002 of BJBW01001144.1, forward strand.
ATAATGTAAAGCATTCACAACATTTTCAAACTTAAAAGGTAACAGTGAGGTCAGCCAATCTC